>VZTU01025624.1:212007-227004 GCA_013400835.1 Zapornia atra
AGGCTGGCTGTGCATTCATCTTGAAAGGCACTTACAGACTTTTTTCTTGTGTTTTGTTAAATGCTGACCAAAAAGTCAATGGGATTTTGCTGAAATGAGGCACATGGGATTTGGTCAGTATTCATGTACTTTAATCTTTAATATTTATTATTAAGGATTGATGCTTACATGGTGAGCAGGAACTTTGTGTGGAAGAAAGATATGTAACTTAGAGCTAGATCAAAGCAATGCTCTGTTTCTAATGTCATAAACCTTGACCAGCCTTGACTTTGGCACTCGACGGGAACTCATGGATGCACTTACTGCTTCCAACCTGCCAATATTTCCTATGAAACCTCAGTAAAAACGAGGCACTTGACTCCGTCAGTTTAACAACAGCTTGGCTTATTTACACTAATTCAAGCTCTAGCATATGAGAATGAAGCATGTGGCAGCTGGTTGGAAAGCTAAATCCTTGCATTCTAAGAGAGAAGTTCTTCCAGGTGAGCAGCTGCTCTCAGGGTATATCAATCGTTGTGCCAAAATACCTCTACAGTGCCCTCTTGACTATCTTTTTCAGAAGGAAAAATTGGATTGGCTATGATAACTAGTCTTTCCACAGAAATGATCCATTTTGCTTTAGCACATACAAGTAGAGTTTCTTTGTATATTTAGCTTAATGAAAACAGATTGTGAATTTTTTCCCTGCATTTAATGTGGAAACACATGAGATCTTTACCTTTCTTGTCCTTCTAGAATTAATTAATATTTAATCAAACTACTTTTATTTGCATCTTTCTACTTTTCTGATTTTGATGTTCTGTTTTAAATTATCCCTTGGTATCAGGACTTCATTCTCCCCTCCTAGTTTTATAGTGAACACTGCTAAATGAAGGTATTCTTGCTTCAGCAGATGAGAAGGATCTTTACATAGTACAGAAACAGGGTTGACTGGGATAGAGGGGGTCACTTCTCAGCCTTACTATTACTTGAGGTAGTATGTCCAAATTATCAGTACCGAGCTGCTGAATTCACTATAGCATTAGCAAATTACTTTTTAAAATAGATATAAGCAATTGCTCTTAGACACTATAGTTTAGTTCCCTCTGTGCACATATTTCATCATACCTGGCCCACATATTGATGCTGTACTAATTTGGGCCCTGTTGAAAAGCCAGGGAACATGATCTGTGTGATTTTGCTGAGGATTTTTGTGCTGTGGTAAGGTTAAGAGTTAGAGCCACTTTGGCTTCATAGCAGGGCACTCACCTGAGAAATGGTGACAATTAATTTTTCTCTTTTCAATATGAATCCTTATTATATTAACTTAGTTAATTGGCTGTACAAGATTCTTTATCCTAGGGACTTCTTTTTGCCAATCTTCAATTAAATACATTCTTGCTAAAATTTAACATTGTTCCTTACTGTTGACCTGAAGAAAAAACCCTTTGGATTCAGTTTGTAAGACAGAATGTGTCTGTTTTGAATTGCCATTACTGAAACGTGGCCAAAATTGATCCATTTTTAACCTATTCTGACATTTCATGTGTGTGAATATTGGTGCTATTAACAGCTTGTACTCATCATTTTGTGCTTTCAGCATAAGAAATGGCAGGACCGATGACCTCTCTGATAGCCATTGAGCTAATTTAATGGGTTCTGGGTAGATGAAGCAGCTGCTTGTTTATGTATCAAATCTGTATTTTTGCCAGTCATTAACAAGGTGATTTTCAAAAGGCTGGTGATGTGTAGTTGTGTTTGCCTCTGGTAGACCCTGAACACCTTGCAGCAGATGTCTGTTGCCTAGCAGGAGTCAATGTTTTGTTTAAATGTAAACTGAAGTTGTTACAAGTGGAACAGACCTGAGAAATGAGACAAGTAGTTTTAGTTCTCAAACAAATCTATTATCCTGTGGTGAAGGAGGAAAGAGCTTGAGAAGCGTAACAGGTTATAAAACCTGTTACATCCTCCTGTGTGCTGTTGCAATGGGCAGATTCCCGCAATGCAGAAAGCAAGTTGGGTTTTTTTGGGCCTAGGCAGCTACCTTTCTGTAGGAATTGTGTGTTGTGTGTGCAGAGTACTGTCCCTTTTCCCCACGAGCAAGTACAGTCTTCTGGAAAGCTTGCTGAGGTTCTGCATAAAGATGTCATGCAGAGCCAGAAGGAATATGCCAAAAAGGGTAAATCTAAAGCTGCTTCTGTTATGGTTGAGTAGAGCCAATGCATGTGAAGGTTTTCTTTCTAGTACTGGGAAATGAACCTTGAGTAGATGTCTCTTCATATCCTGAGTATCTTACTTGAATTGAAATACCAGAGTCTGGTAGCAACTGCAACAGCCATATCATCATATTCTAAATGTGATCCACCTCTCTGGAAGGTGATGAGCATCCTGATAGCCATTCCTAGCTTATTGAAAATATGAAAGTAATTTTTACATTCAGCCCTTGGGAATGGCTATGCTGTGCTTTGGGCACTTATGATAAAGTGTATATTCAGCAGTTATACCATGACCAACAGTACATAGAGTGACGTTTGTCGCTTTGGCAGTCTACAGATTTTCTTACAAACAAAAGCATAGTCATCCTCTGAAGGTTATCCCTGCCATTATAACAGGCAAAGTGGGACATTAGGGCATGTTCTGTGAAATTATTAATAAATATGTGAATAGCACAATAAGATTTATTATGACATCTACATTATCTTGCTTGAAAATTGCCTTTTGCTGATGTAGAAGGGCAATGTTTTTCCCATGTAGTTTATAGCTATTATAAACGACTTCTACCAGCATCTTTGCTATCATGTCCTGTCTCTCACCTTCTGCTCATTCCCGTTTGTAATGTGAAACTATTTCTGTAAAGCCTCAGGATGGACTAACTTGCAGAATCCCAGGGCACTGCAGTGAAACACAGATCTTCTGCTGAGTCATCAGCAGTGACAGATACTGGAGTTTTACAGACACACAGTCACTTTTGCTGACTTATTCTAATGTTAATTTAGCTGAGCTTTATTTGTTCTGGTCGCTGCTATTCAAGGTGCTAATATTTCTTGGGTGTGAAAGGAAGAGCAAGAGCAGCTCTCCAAACTTAGCCTTATTTAATACAACAAAGGTGAACTTCAGAGAAATGTATAGCCTTGACCGGCCTGTTAAGTTTAAACTGCTCAGTTTAGAGCAATTGGGAATTTTACCTGCTTATGGTACTCAGTAATTTAAGATGTAATACAGTATGTGCTTATATCATTGTGGTGCTTTTGAAGATCAAAATATACATCCACAGCCATGTCTCTTTGGAGTATGAATAGACTGTAAGTGTTTATATGTCTTTTGAAAAAGAGAACATCATGTGGTTTTTTTTCTTTGGCTACCCTGTCATTGATTCTCCTGCTTATAGTTACCCAGACTATTTCAAAACATATCAAACTGAGTAGCAAAAGCAGTTGAGTTGTTATGGGCTGACCTGAAGTTTGTTAGTATCCCCTTTGGTTCTTGTCTAGTTTTGTTCAGCAGATTCATTTAGCATTGAGACAGGTTTTGAATCTTCTCACTGTTGTCTCTACCTTGAGTTTTATTTCTGCTCTCTATTTTATAGGGTCTACTTGCCTGCCAGAGTCAGGGGATGACTTGTACTAATGGTAATGGGACTTGGAATGTGTAAATTCAATTAGTGCTAATGGGAGCTAGTCTTACAAGTTTCTTTTGCCTCAGTACACTTCTTAGACACCTATGCATTGTGGCTCCCCTTTAGCTAGATTTCCTAATTTCCCTTCTCATGGTGCATTGCTAGTTTCGCTATTCTTTGCACTCCTTCAGCAGTTAAGCTGAAATCTCAAGATCGCTGACTGGAAGAGCATGTTCTGAAAATGGAAAGCTTGTTTTGTTAAATTTATTTGATCATTTGAAGGTAGCAATATGTGCCTTGATTACATGTAAACCATGTGGTATATGACACAATGCTGTAAGCTTTTGGGTGAAGCACAGGGGTAGGATAGGTTTATAGTACAATAAATTTACCTAGTATTGCAACTGACTGAAAAATATGACCACCAGGAATTCTACAATCCCAGGAAAATTTTGTATCTGTGTTGTTGTTTTCAGTCAGAATGGTCAAACTGATTTTATTTTAAGATAATTTTGGTGTACTAGTCTGTGTCATGTATTCCTAGCACAGATGCTGTTTTGTCTATTCTCGTTTTAGCAACACTTCCTACAGTGTGTATCTGCCAACTCAAGGCTTGCTTTTTTGTTTCCTATTACAATACAGGTAACCATGTTCATTCCAAAGAGGGTTTTTTATACTATTGTACGTATCAATCTGTGGGGGACAGAGAAATTTTGTTTTATAGAGCTGCAAAATTGATGGCCCTTGCTGCTCTAAGTTAAAAGATGCATCACTGAGTATAAGACAATTCTGAAGTGAGCAACACCTTTAAGGAAAAGGATGAACAAATATATCTCTTCCAAACATTTGCTTCTGGTTTGGATATTTTCTTTGCAGTCCTCCTTGTATAAGGTGTGATGCTGCCCTCAGGACCATTAGAGCCACTCTTGAGAATAAGTAGGCAATTGCCTCTAATGTTAGAGTAGTGACAAAAAGACTGCAGAGGATGACTCTACTCCTGCGTTGCCTGAGCTAGGATAGGTTGAGTTTGTTGGACAGGTTGGTTCTTCAGTTCTCTCTGAAGACCCTGATCTGCTTTCTGTGGTGCTGCTCGTGGCTCGGCTGCTGCATGGCATTCTGAATACAGCTTGACTTCTGTTATACTGCCTGAATTTCTCTTTTTAATTTCTACAGGTGTTCATCCTTTACAGTCTTCGTGCAGTGTCCATGCTTGATATAGCAACAAACAGCTGGTAGTACACGTTTGGCAAACCCATAAGTACTTCTATCTGCATGGGAATAGGAACATAGCTGTAACTAAGACATCAATGAATATTTTATTTATTAAATAGAAGTGATGGCAAGTTTAAATGGAGTTATAATCTTCAGTGTCTGTGTTTGTGATGCAAGTTTAACCTTAAGGTTTAAATAGAACTTGTGTATTTTAAGATCAAGTCATAAGGAGTAGTAGTGGGAAGTGTAACTTCTCACAAGATTCAGCAAAAAGCACTCCATCATAAATAGTAAAACTCAGGTTGAAATACTTTTAATGTATGTTTTCATGGGAAATAATTTCCTCATGAAAATGTTTGAGATTAATGTTTTTACTTTGGCATACCCTTATGACCCAAAGTTCTTCTAAAGCTGCTTGGATTATTTTCTCAATCAATATAGACATTCTTGAAAAGCCAGTAGGAAAAGAAAGCTAGAACAGCTTTAACTGATCTGCTCTATTCATTGATTTGCTTGCTGCTTGAAAGAGTGCCTGTGTGTACCTGCTGACTATGTATAGCTCAGGAATGCTTTTCTGACACATCTGTAATCACATCAGCATATTCCCACAGAAAGCTGGAGTTTTAACAGCTGTAAATCTTTCAAAAAGCAATGAAAACTTTCTAGCAATTCTAATTGAGTGCTATGTGATGTGATTGTGATTGCTCAGATGGGTATAGCATAGATGGAGTCATCCCCATGACCTTACATTTGGGTTCACTCAGAACAGGTCCTCAAACATTTCTTCCCTGCAATGCTAATATTGCTTGGTTCATTAAAGAATCAGAGCTGACTTGAGCCAAATTTGGTCCATTATTTTTCATGTTGTGATACAATCACTGTCAGTAGAAACACTAATACACTTCTATTCCAGAAACCTAGCCAACTGTACCCTGTATAAAGACCTAAATGCAAGAAATAGAAGTTTAGTGCTTGTTCCCCAATTATGTATTCTAATCCTTGGACTGTCAGGTTGTCTATAGATTTCAGTGTTTTACTGTGTTATACTGAATGTGAGTACATGCAGATATTGTGCTGGCAAATGACAGAATGAAGCATTAAAATGTCTCATGGGAATAGTTTAAAACCTAACATAAAATGTATTCCTGTACTCAGTGTCCAGTTAACATCATAGTGGTGGCATTAGCACATAATACCTGCTATTAATTCAACTTCAATTTTATCCTACTGCTTTTCCTTGAAGAGAGGAACAGACTGGCTGCCTGTAGTGAAAATCAAGTAGAGAGTCTGTTTGAATAGTTCAACTTCTGTCTTTTGTTCACCTCAGCTTCAAATGGAGACAATACCTCCAGGATTCATTCAACCATTACAAAATATAAGTCCTGATTCAAAGGACATTGAAATTAGTATTGTGTTAAGACTGGTTTTGCTGAAGCTTTCATGTTAGTCAATAGGAAACTGTTCAAGTGGAATTTGAGTCTGGGTTATGTATGACACCTCACTGTCACAAAGCCTCAGGTTGAGGCTGAGACTGCGCGACAGGAATTTGGATATTTCTAGATAGGGACTCTTTTTTTTGTCATATGGCAGCTTAATCTGGTTCTCTGCCATGGCTGTTACGTGGGAGAGAAATCTGTGTCTCTTTCCCTTTTTCCTGTGAATCTGACTACAGTTGGAGTCCAGAAGAGTTGAGGGGAAGTTAATTAAAATTTGAAGACTTGCTGCTCATGCATATTGTTATGAAGGCTGTATTTTTGGAGTAGGCTGTATCTAACTAAAATCTAACTAAAATAACATGAGCAAAAATAAATAATAAATGTGGCATCAGTGGTGAATAATCTTAACCAGGAAGCTAAAGTATCCTAGTGTTTCCTGATTTATACTTTATGAGATTTTGATTAATATGCCTTTTGTAACATCTAAGCAAGTTGTTTGTATTTTATAGAAGGGTAAGAAGGGCTGTAGAAATGTAAGCTATTAGTTCTCTTCTGCAGGAGTAACTTTAGTTGCCCTTCATACTTGGTATATCAAAAGGCACAATGCCCCTCACAAATCTTAGAAGAATCTCCTTGCTTTGCAGTGAGGAAATCCTGACAGTGAATTGTGTATGTGATTTGAATGAATTAGGGTGATGGTGTCCTGTACATCTCTCATGAAAGAGTGACCTTCATCTGTTCTTTTCTATGGATCCATGGAGGGATCATAATCTTAACACTTCCTTTGATCTCCTGAATGTATGCTTGTGGGAATATAACAGCTGATTGCTGCCCTGTGATTTAATCTGTTCTATGTGCCAGCATTTTCAAAGGCTTTTTTTCATATCTCTTGTAATAAGGTGGTTATGAACGTTTCAGAACATGAGTTGAGACATAGTAAAAGGGGAGAAAAAGGAATATTAGACTCCATACAGTTTATAATTAATATCCTAGAGAGCAATAGCTGTGTGGTGAGTAAAGAAACATACAATAAAAGCAAGCAAACAAAAAAGCTCCACTTGGTCCTAGAAAGCACAAAGACAGGCTGCTTCATTTGCAAGGCTTTCTATTTCAAGTCACCTTATCATTGAGACAGCTTTCAGTTTAAAGATGACAAACAAAAAGCCCGAAGGAATTCTTTCTCCATTCTGGGGGAGAGACAAACGTTCTGTGCAGATGCTTGGCACGTTTAAGCTCTGTCCCATACAGAGCAGTTCTACAATTTTATACCTCGTTGCTATTTCATGATACTTTCAAGGGATTAACTTGACAGGGTGAAAAACAGCAAGATGTATATTTGAATAGAGATTAAAAATACAACACAGACCATTCTATTCTCCTGTCAACAATTTCAAGGTGAAAAGCCCAACAACATATCTGATAATAAAAAACACTTTGCAGAGGTTAGCATTATGTAACTAAAAAAAAAAGTGAGGAAGACTGAATCATCTTTGGTATGCTTCAGGCATTAGTGCACTTAGCCGTGGTCTGAAGATCAATAAGGCAGAACATTCTTTTCATTATATATTAATACCGTGTGAGCAGAAAACATAGCAACTACTAGGATCCTGTGACTGTCACATATGCATATTTTTCTACTTTGTCAAGATGAGTAGAATTAAAATTTCACTTCATCCATCTGCGTGCACTTAAAGCTTTCAGGTCAATGATGAGACTTAAAACCTTTTTCCACAGCAGCCTAGAAAAGAATAAAGATGGGCTTAGTGCATCTAATGTACACTTGTGGGAGGCTGGTGAAGTGCTGGAGGTGCGTATGTAAAGCAGCTGCTGAGAAGAATTCTGTGGAGACTATGACCCTGAGTTCCATATTTTCATCTTGGTGTCAAGTTTTGGTCTCGTCTAGATCTTTATTAAGAAAAAATATGTTGAACCTTCGTTTAAAGGCCTTGAGGCACGAGGTAGATTCTATCACATCTGCCCATACTCCTCAGCTGACTGAGGATGCTTGAAAACTCGTTGGGATCTGTTTTCCTTTCAACTTGCAGCACAACATAATTCTAAAGTAGATTAGAGCATGCTATTTAATTTGTATGCTTCTCTCCTTTTCAGATAAACTTTATATATCAAGCAAAGCTTTGCCTCTTTAATTCATTATCAACAACAAAAACAACCAAGATGTATATTTTTAGTAGGAAGGAAAACCTTGATTTTTTTTTATGAATAAATTCATGCTTTAGTGCAGATATTCAAACGTAGTAATAAAAATACAGCAGTAAGAATGCTGTCTGTGGTGGTTTTGAAAGATGGTATTGTAAAGTCTTTTTAATTCTCTTAACAGCAGTGAACATGGCTAAGCGGATCGCATCTGTAACTTAAATTGTGTAATTTCATATAACTAATTGTGGTTGTTTGAATTACACTTCAAGACCTTGTCTGCAGTGCTGCTTTTGTTAAAGAAACTCGTAAGGAAAGCTAAATTGTTATCAAGTCAATGTCTGACAGACTTTTTTGCAGATGCATATGAAGATGTTTTGTTTGAAAAAAGTTCATGGGCTTGTCAGGACCATTAAAGCCTAAAACTTGTTTGCTAAGGGTAGACAGGGAAAAAATAACATTATTACTACTCACGTTAGGGCTATGAAACTAAGAATTCATCACATAGTTAAGTGGATCACTTGCTCTGCTGAAATTAGTTTAAAGCTGTACTCTTGTATGCGTGTTTTGAAATGATAATAAAACTAGTGACCAGAGAATGAGAATTTCTGTGCAGCATTTTATGATAAACTTGGGCAAGGGGCTGAGGGTGACATTGCAAAAAACACACATCCTGTCTGGCTGTGCAACTGTGTAAGCCTATAATAAAGCACCTAAATGTTGCTGTTGTAGCAGGATTAGGCTGATAATAAATACAAGAGGTCGGCTAATGCAGAATGACCTCTTAAATGGCATCCTTTAATACGTTGTTCCTTAATTTCTTGTAGACTATTGTGAAGCTCTTCCATTCAAACACTGGATAATGTAGTGTTGTATTAGCTACTTCTGACTGCTTGTTCTTGTAGCAGTCATAACTCTTTTATCTTGTTTCGACTGTCTTAGACAGTTGAAGCCATCTTTTTGTGCTCAGAGTGATTTAAAAACTGATTAATTCATGTTTGCAATGCACTTGAAGATTATCAAAGGAAGGTGCCACAGAAGAAACAATTATATTTTTATTCCAGACTGCTGGCATAGCTTCTTAGATCACTGTGATGGAGCTTTGGTGCTGTTTGTTTTAAGCATAACACTTCAGATGTCATACTGCGTGCATACTACTAGCATCTGCCCACTAGTTTTGCACAGCTCTTCCCTTGCAAATGAGATTTGTCTGTACTCTCTTCATAGGAACAGTGACAACACTTACTGACAATGCTGAGTTGATTTATTTTATTTATTTGATTGCTGTAAATAGCTAAGAAGTTCAATCAAAGTTTTTATTTCAGTCCTGAGCTCAAGGAGTTTTCAGAGTTGAATGAACTCTTACAGATGGGTATATCTGTGGTGTGTCTGTAGACATGAATGGCAATTTCTGTCTCAAATCTTGACTGAAATATAGCTTATCTGTAAATCAATATTCAATGTCTTTCTAAAGACTGCACTGATGGTCGAGCCACTATATATCTTGGAAAGCTGGTGAGCAACTCACTTAAACTGTGATCCCATTTCCAGTCAGGCATTTCTAGTTTGAAATTCTAGCCTGTAGATCTTGTTAAGATTACAGATTAAGGGCTTGCACCCAACCATAGTGGAGTTCAAGGGAGTATTTCTATTGAGCTTGACAGGCATAAAATCAGACCTGTTCAGAACATGACAAATCACACTTGTAAATCTTTGTGGATCAGTATCAATCATTCCTTATCTCTTGTGAATGTCTTCTCATTACTTCCATTGTCAAAACATGAAGTTTTTCAATTTCAACCCTTTTCTCTTGGGTTCTGTCTTGATAAAACATATGTAAATTCATTAAATCCATATCATCTTCCTATTTCAGACAGTGAAAATAAAGACAGAGGAAATTGAGTGTTGTTCTATACAGTACACAGTGTCAGGATGAAAGATCCCTGTGAACTACTGTGTGTGTGTTGGGTTTTTTTTTCCTTTTACAGTTTCAGTTTTGTTTGCAAGCATAGTAAATTCTTGTTACGGTAGATCTCAAGACTTTATACTTGGGGTGTGAGGCAAGTATTCTGAAGGATGATTTATGTTAAAGACCAAGAGATGTATATGATCTGTAAGTGCTACTGCTGGGTTTGCACCATGATCATACTGATGACATCAAAGAGAATTTTTGTTATTCTCCTCTGACATCTGTTCCCTGTTTGTAGCTGTCATGTCAAAGTACACAAGGTAGATTTATGGCAGGTTCTACTTTTTAGGTGGAAGGGACTGCAAGAAACTTCTAAACGTTAATGCATCTACAAAGTAATAAACTGCTATCATGATGGGTGAAGAGCATGCACATCTCAAAGTTCTTGGAATGCACATTCTGAAGTGGTGTTACTGCACGGTTGCAATTACTCTTTCTGAGCATGTTAAGCCAAAATTCTCATCTAGAATTAACAGGCACTCCTCAATTTTATGGACTCATTCTCTTTTATCATCCATTTTCACCTGTTTCAATGTCAGACCTGCTGTTTCACTACTAAATAATTTTCTACTGCCTTCTTATCTCTTGAAAGATCAAGAGATCTAGCCTAGCAGCAAAACATGAGCAGAAGCCTGGTCCCTAGGAAGACCCTTTCTTGTTTGGTCCCTCCTTGTTTTCTCTGGATTACTGGATGATTCCTGTCTAGCTTGAGCTATTTTTGTAAACTCCAAGGTTCCCTATTTTAACAGATAATGAAGTAGAAACAGGGGATAGAGTTGATTAAATGCATGCTAATGCCACTGGTGGTTTTGGCAAACTAGAGGACTAAAATAGCAATAATATTCCACTAATCGTAGTGTCCAGTGAACTGGTAGGAGCCAGAGCAGTATTTTAAAGTTCTGTGAGTCAAAAATACCAAATGCATATTTGTGGCCTGATAGAGTTCAACTGATGTTCTGGTTTAGCTTTTTTTAATACTGTTGTTGACTTTAATGTTTGAATCTAATTCTATCGATACAGCAAGTGTTTATTCACTGTAAATGCCCCAATGTCCTGCAGAGACAACTTATGCTGAAGTAAAAGGATTGCTTTGCTAAAGTAGTAGCTAAAAGTCCTTGTAACACAGTATTGGCCATCTTCATGCTGGCTGGGAGTATTGGAATAAGAATACAGTGACAGATCCATTCTATGATGTTATTTACTTATATAAACCTTTATGAGAAGTGACAAAAAGCAGTCGGTGCTCTCATTTCTGAAATAGTCAGGATGGAGCTGGTCAATATCTTGGTTTCTCCGTGTGAACTATTTTTCAGCCTGGCTTGGAATGAAAATAAATCCATCTATTAATATGTATCTTTACTGATACAAAATTTGGAGGTTTTGTGAAATGTTTCTATTGACATTATGGCCAAGTTTAGTTACCTTTTTCCATTCATTGTTGAAAATCAGTTCATGAATTGATTTAGAAGTTAGGAAAAAAGTAAAAGGGGTATTCCTTGCCTACTCCTTTTTGACAAAGGTCTTTAACCATTCTTTGTATAGATTTTCTTAGTGATGCTTTCCTAAAACACTGGCAGAATGTGTGGGCTTTCTTAAAATCAGAAAGCCCACATCAATATTAATGAAACTAGTGAGAGTTCAATCACTGCTTGGCTCATAATGAAGATACCTGGGATTTTGAACTCAAATATTTTAACCTTTTGTAGTTAGCATGCTTCTAAGCATCTGGCTAAATGAAGAGAAAAAGTTCACTTATTCAAAAAAAAAAGTCTTTCAAAAGATGAAACACTAACAGGCTCCAACTGTAGTGAAGTGGCTGCTCATAATTTGTGATGTATTGGAGGGATAAGCAGCTGTTGTATGGAATGCATGCAGTCTGGCAGACTCCAGCATGACTTCCAGTCCTTTGGCATATTTGTAGTGAGAAGCATCGCCAGGGATTTCACTGTGGCTCTCCTGACCCACAGAGTGCCAGAGACCCATTTATCAAACAACACTGCCTGGTCTCTGTAAGTGTCACTACAGGGAGTTGCTGCTGTTGGGTGATGTTATCACCAGATCAAGCCCTGGTTTAGTTTCTCATGGTGTCATGGGCTGAACACTTGACATCAAGTGTGACAATTTAGAATGTGCAGTAACTCTCAAGACCTGTACTGTTGTGGCTTGTTTCCAAGTTTACAATGAATCCACAGAAATTAGTTAGCAAAGTAGTTAGCTGAACTAAATAGATTATTTTAAATTTTAATTCTGTGTTTAGGTCATATTTCTTACAAGGCAAGTATAGAATTAATTGTGCTTTCCTTAGCTGCTTATTAATAATCCTAGATACCTCTGTGTCTTAAGCTTAATTCTCTCATTTCAAATATGCAACCCTACTTAACCTCAAGCTCTTTTTGCAAGTATATGTCAGGTTCACAGCTGGTGTGCATTGATATAGCTGTCCTACTGATGCTGTAGCCATGTTTGTTTACAACAGCTTTTCATTCTGTCTCTCAACTTCTAATACTGCAGAATAGAGTTGAAACAGGAAAAAGGCAACTTTAACAGGCATCTGTGTATCTATGTATTTAAGTACATTTTAAAGAACTTAAAACACCTGAGGGGAAGGTGTGGAGGGCTCTTGGCTTTAAGAATATATACAAGTGGGTGGAGTGGGATTTTGGAGGTTTATTTTGGGAGGGAGGGAAGGCAGCTATCTGAACTCTCATTGTTCAATGCATAAAAATATGTCTAGCACATAGCCTCTACCTCCTCAGAAATTCAAAACTAATTACATCTTAATTTGCATATCAAAGCAAATTACAACCTAATGAAACATTTGCCTGCCAAACATTTCTTTATCTTAATGAACAGAATAAGAATACCTATTACATCCTGATTAAAATGTCTTTGTACTTGTCCAACAGGTTACGCTCTGTATATATAAAAATATTGTTTCACTGTCTTGCTGGCAATGGGAACAAAACAGATTCTAATTTACAGCAGAACTTATTGTTTGCATCCATAGCTATGATACCTGGGGGCTGGGAAATGCTTTGGACTTCAACTGCTTCTTTGCTCTGCTTCCAATGCTATGCTGAACAGATTAATTACACTACTTGGAGTCCTATGTAATAACATGATAGTGTCTAGAATCTGAGAAACTTGATGCTCTTAATTCATATATTTCTATATGCATATACCAGGATGGCTTTTTTCCCAACAAAATTCAGCTTGTAAAACTCTCCTCAGTGGAACTTGAGAGAATACAGGTGTTAAGTGAACTAATAGTAAAAACTAAACCTTTAGGGAAAAATTTCTTTAACCTATGTTACAATTAATTTATGTAACACATGAAGGTTACTATAACTTTGTCTATAAATACAGAGCCGTAAATCTGTTTTACTGTGAATACATGTATTGGGGAAAATATGTTTTATTTACTTAATTAAAAAGTCTACATGCTATAGCTGTTTTGGGTTATTCTCACCGCTCTTTAGTAATTAACCAAAAGCTAAAATAAATTTGCTGAACAGAGCTGTTCTTAATACAAATGTTAAATCACTTTCCCCAATGTAATTGTACCTGAATGGATGCAACTGTAACATGAGCCATAAAAGGAGATAAAGCAGCACCATAATGTACAATTTCCTACTGCATAATGGTAACTCTGAATAACACATGCTCCGGGAAGAAAAGTAATTTAAACTATATTACAACAAATGTCATATTTTAAAATGGAAACTATCCATCATATGTTGAAAGAAAGTGTTGGTGAACTACAGTAAGTCTAAAGAATGTGCTTAAAAATTCTTTTAGGGGTCCATTAAAAATAAATTGATCGACTTAATTTCAGGACATTGTAATAAATTGTAAGTGACAGTTACATGCATGTCTCCTCCCTGCCACGTGTTAAAGCTAATAATGGCAGGCTTAGTGGACAGCATTTGTACAGAACAATCAAAAGTGGCTCCTATTTTATACAGGATAAAACCTTCCTTTTAGGAAATGATTAGTGCATTTATAAATCATGTTGGTAAAAATGCCTCCTATTTAATTTAGATCTTTATTCCTGTCATTGTTGGATTTATAGCAGCACAGTAAGTTTCAGTAGTGGAAGTGTGGAAAGTGGTGGTTGGAACCAAGGTTTTGTAATGTTTTTCTAAATATAAAAATCAGGAAGTATGCTTCATGAACCCCTTTTTACTCATAGATAATTAAGTATATAGGTATGTAATTTTATGGCTGTACATAAAGACCTTTTGAGGGGTAGAAAAACTGTTGGGCAGTGCTCTTTAATATAAAAATGAGATGGAAAGGTGGTTGGTATCCTGCTGATGTTAACTAGGACTGATGCACATCATGACAAGAGGTGAGCGTTTTGGAGATGTTCAGTGTGCCCTGAGGGGCTATCTTGCTGCAGAAGGGTTTGTTCCCATCTTAACATCATTTCCCTACTGAAGGACTCTTTGGTTTCTTATTACAGTTTTTTCTGAATAGTTTGCAGAGTTCTCTGCATGTTATGGGAGGGAATATCAACCTGGAGTTTACAGGAGCTTTAGTTCTGTGACTGATATTATTGAGATACTCTGAGTTTTGGTTAGATTATTTTTCTCAGCCACTTGCTATTTACCACAATTGATGAAGAATTC
>VZTU01025625.1:0-33214 GCA_013400835.1 Zapornia atra
GTCCTTAATTTGTTTCTGAAGAACCCTGAGTACTATTATATACATGATAAAGAACAGCACTTTCCCCCAAACCTAAGTAACTCTCAATGCAACCAAAACCAAGGTCATTCACTTGGCTGAAAGTGCGTCACAAGCACAGTAGCTAAGCTGAGAAGGCTAAACTGTCGTGTAGACTTGAAGATTCCAGCATGGGGTGAATAATATAGAACCAAAGTTCTATAAGCAATGTAGTATTTTAATCACTTGTGCTCAGACACTAAACAATTCTGCAATATGATTCAACAGTAAATGTCTCAGACTTATAAAAATATCAAAGAGCTTAAGCCCCCTTGATTTCAATTGCTGTAAAAAGACAAAACATCTTGTGGTTGGAGATCTCCAACCAAAGGCTAGAAGCTTAGGACTCAAATATGTTAAACTAACAGGTATTTGGTATAACAATGTGGTACAGTCCCAGATTTATTTTTATTTAACCTTTGTGAGTCAGAACAGAACTAATATTGTTCATTTTGACTCGTGATAGATCAAACAGGGAAGAAAAGCTATCTGTACAAAGTTTAAACACTTCCACACAAATTAACTCCCCTGGCCTCATACCTGGTACAAATCCTGCAGCCCATCACCCTAGGACTGCATACCTCAAAATGTTCTGAAGGAAGACTGAATGAAAGAATGAAGCTCAAGACAGTCCATGGCAGAGGAGAACTCTCTCCATGGTTTTCACAGGCTCCTCAGGATCTTTCTTAACCTTCTGCTAAGGAATAAATCTCCTTCCACTTTGACAAATCCTGCCAATTTTTCAATCAGTTGTCACTTGTGAAACCACTAATCAGAGTGGTAACACCCTTCCACAAAACTTCTTCCCCTGGAACTGGTAAAGTGAGGTGACTATGAAATCTGAGTGTGGGATAATTCTTCAAAGCTTTTATTATAAAGCTTTGATTATAAAGGACTAATGTGACAGGCTTCTTCTCCTCCATGTCCTGCTCACACCTTCCTTAGCAACTGGGAGCTGAGCAGAAGGCTGAGAATTGGAACAGAACAGCAAAGGAAGTGGCTGAGGTTTATGTACTGAAAAAAACAACTATGAGAAGCTACTCATTTTCTTGTCAGCATTTATCAGGCTTAGACTGAATTGGCAACCTGAAGTGAAATGATATATCTTGTTGCATCATTCTTGTCATATACATCTTCTCACATCATCACTGAGCCTCCACATGGGTTAAATTATCAAACAAGCAAACGGGCAGACTTCAAAAGAAAAAAGAAGAAATAAATAAATTGTGAACCAGAAATGGACTGTGTTGAGTCAATAATATTTTGGTTATGGTATGAAAATTTACTGTCAGATGCTGCACTTCCTTAGTCCAACACTTTTGCATTTGCTATCCCATGGTAAAAAGAAAAAAAAAAGAAAAAAAAAAGGACAAACCAGAGAGTTGTACCAACAGGAGACAGACAGTAAGATATTATGTCCATCTTGATGTATGAGGTAGCAAACCTGCAACAATATATACACCCAAAAGCTCCAGGGTGAATATTAAATAATATTACCTTTTTTTCACAACAAAAGCTGGAAAGATATTCATCAGATTTTCAGAATGCTTGCAGTGGCAATGAAAAGATCTCGTTTCCCAGATGTCTTTCTGGGATGACTTTGTGTGGTGTTTTTTGCTATTAGCTGGTGTCTAATGTGATGAACTGGTTATGAACTCTTCATTCATCATCTAAGCTAGGAGAACACCTAGATGACTTGGTAATGAACAATATAGGGTGGTTGGGTTCCCTCCACCCCCCCTCCCTTCTCTCTTGCTCGCTCTCTGTGACTCGTTCTCAAGATTTCTTGTCTGACCTTGTTGGACAAATTTTACAGCTCCGCCATGGAAGGTTACAAGACATCAGGGCTTCTCATGCTAAGTGCAGCATTTCCTCACCCCACCAAAGTTAGCTGGCAGTTCCAAGAAATAAATGACTTTTGCTGGGCTCTTAAATAATATGATTTGCATGCTTGAAATGAGATCGCCGAAGTAATTGTAGAATATTGCTTGCCATTATAGTCATTAAAAACAGGCAGATGTAGGATCACTCTCATGGAAAACTTTCCTGCTGGGTTTTCATGGAGATAAGTGCACAAAATCCACTTCTGAAAAGATGTTGAATAGAATGAATTTGCCATTCACTGGCTGTCTGATGATGATTTGCTTGTTAATTGGGAGTTTAGGCTTTAGAGAAACCTTAACAAATGTGATTGCTAAATTCTGGAGGTTGCCTCCTTCTTTGCAAGCCATGTTTACAGCTATAAATTCTTCTTTCATTGCATGGCATTTTAGTAGACATTTGTCAGTGGGGAAATACAGCGTTACTCATTTTTATAGGGGGACTTTCAAAGGTATTTTCAACTTCATTGCATGGCAAGAATGTGTTAATTTAATTCATAAAGGTGCTTAACTCTATGCTTAATTTTAAGCACATGCTGAAATCTTAATGTCTCCTTGGTAATTTCAGCAAGTGATTAAATGTGAGACATGTTTTCCCAGCAAGTAGTGTCTTAAAAAGCTACGTCACAAGTAGCTAATTATTTACATTGGTAGGAGGACACTCAGAGAAAGAGAGATGCATGGAAATAACTAAAACTAAACTCTGCCACAAAGTATTTAACTAAATGTTTGGTCAATGTTTCTTCTGGGGACCAGTGACTGGCCTGGCATGATATCTGCCGTAGTCAGCCCTATCAGAGCAGCATAACACCATCTCAGTGGGTTCCATGCCAAACATGGCATAAGGCAGTGGTCACAGAAGCCCAGATCAGGGTAAAAACACCCAAACTATATTTCAGCATGTCGTGGAAAGATAGAACAGCCCGTTTGCTGCATATGGCCAAAATTACAAGAGGGAGTATCACTGGAGGTTCATCATTAAAGCCACACAGGTCAGGATATGAACCTGGGTGACATTCCTGTTGTTGCCTCTTCCAGACACTGGAAGCTAGTAAATAGAAAAAGCTTTTGTTCTAAAGGGCTTGGAACCACAAAATATCTGGATAAAGCTGGGGAACTGCTATTTTTTCTGAAGACCACCTCTGAAAAGAGCATTTCCAAAGCAGAAGGAGGAGAAGGAGCCATGGGATGTCTGCTGTACCTGATGCTGTTTGCCCTCCCAGCACATCCAGGTAGTGCTGCACATCCTGACCCCCACACATCAGTCTGTGAGTCCAGCAACATGTGAGTGCCTGCCAGCTCCCTCCCACAGACTCCAAAAGACTTTCAGCTCCAGAAAAAGGGATATAAACCTTAGCAAATATACCCAAACACATGTGCCAACACAGCAGAGAGTGCTGAAAGCAGGAAAGGATCAGTCAAAAGTAAGGGCAAAACTGCTGGATTTCTTGGCAAAACAGATCTTCCCATCCCTTCACTTTTGGGAGGGTGAAAACTAATTTCTGAGCTACAGCACCATGTGTCCCAGGGCACGGTCTCCTCTCTAGAGTACCTTTTCACCAACATCTGATGGACAAGATTTTCTCATGGGCTTCCAGGCACAATGAATAGTCTTCCCTTCTAGTCATTGCCTGCTCTCCCCCTTCCTGTTTTTGGAGATGGAGAAACTGAGTCTCAGGGAACTGAAACACTTCATCCAAGGTCAGTAGAAAAGACAAAAGCACAACCCAGGAGTCCTGCTTGCCCCTTCCTTCTGTTGTAACCGCTAAATCCCCCAATCAATAATGAATCTGTTATGGCAGACTCATATTATATCTAATGTCAGGGGGAGAAAAAAGCGAAAAAGAAGAAGGGAAGAGAAGAAGTTGTAATAAAAGCACATAGGATAGAGATATACATTTCTCTTTAGAGCAATAAATCTTTCCAAAAGGAAGTTGGTTAAAATTCTTTACGTTAAAAAAATGAGGTCCACGGGGACTCCAAATTTCAGTTCGATTTTTAGCTGAGGCATTTTTTTTTCTTTATCAAACACTTGGTGCTGTAATGTGATAAGGGCCCCATGCAGACCATAAAACTAATTTATCATCTGTAAGGTGTACAAAGAAAATGGTAACTGCCTGCTTGTCTGCTTGACATATGAGGTCATTTTTGCCGCTAGCTTTCTAATACTGAGCAATTTTATCAGCTATTTATATACATTAATTGTAGGCACCCATATGTTCACCGTTGTATTTAATAATGCATTGCATTGAATATGCATTCCTTAAGTTTTAGCATGCCGTGTGCATCTTTTATTTAACTGTTTGGTTTGCCTATTAAAGCCCATTATTCAGGTCTGCCGTGTAACCCTCTCTCTCTCGAGTGGATTTATTTTTCTTTAAATCTTGCTCACCACGTTGAAAGGCAGTGGCGTGAACAAGGCCACCTCTCTCTTCCCAAAGGAATAGCAGCAAAACAAGCAAAATAAGGGCCACGGTCCACTTAATAATACTAAACAAAAAGGATTATTCAATGAGTCTCTTTCCTCAAGGGACAGCAATGCATTCATGCTCTATGGTGTGCACACAGACATGGCTCTCTATCAATATAGGCAGGGAATTAAACAAGGGGCCTGATTCTGATGCCAGCTTAACCGGCACCAGAGGTCCTGCCAACGGAAATGAGCTGGGCGGAGCATGTAATACACCACCAGCAAACATCTGTGGTGTCCTCCTCTGAAAGAAGGATGAAGGACAAGAAAGCCTTTTACCCTCTGCCACGAAATCCTGCTCAAGTCTAGAACCATATCATGTATTTGTACATACCAACTCTGAATTGTCTTGTTCCCCAGCGCTTTGCTGTGGATAACTACCCCTACAAGTAGAAATCGAGAGGGAAGGAGGGATAAAGCATTTGTAGGCAGCAGCCCTAGTAGGAACTGTTCCTCCTCAAAGACCCCTTCCTCCGGTGCAGCTGCTTGCTTTTTTCCCTTTCAAATTCCTATACATTCCTAGCATTGCTCTGTGTCTGATCTACAGCAGCAGCAAATTATTTCAGTCCTTTTCCAACTCAGTGGAGATGGAAGGAGTTCCCAGAAGGGAAGTCCTGGCCATTGTCTCTCATCAAGCCTGGGAAAATGGGAGCTGCTCACACAGATATGAGAAAAGGGACATTATCCTAACACAAACTGTCCTTTTGTAAAGTGTGGCACCTCTCTGTGAGGATCCCAAAACTATCTCACAAATTCAAAATTTTCAGCAGCTGGAGATACCATTCTGAGTTATCAAATGGTGCTCCGAACATCACATCCTGAGTTGGGTAGCAGAAATCTCTGTTGCTGCCTTTTCAGGATAGGATGAGAAGTCCCCAACCATGTATCCTATGCACTGTGGTGCCATCAGATAAAAAGGAGCTGCTGCTAGCCTCAGAGATGTACTCTGATGCTTCCAGGAGATCTGAATTTTAATCTTCTCCTTATATTTCCAAGAAGCAAAGGAAGACTGTGTATTGACAAACACTGACTTTCAGGCAGCTACAGATTTCTTATGGCATTCAATAACATGTCAAGAAATACATCTGGGGAAGAAAAGTTTCCTTTTTGTGATTTCTTCTTTGTTGCTTTCCTTCAAGTCCTCTTAAACCTGAAAACCCAAAGTTGCTCTTCATAAAACTTTGCAAATTACATCTCAATATAAAATGAATCTCCCAAAGGCTAAACTTCCAGGTTGTGTTTTTTGAAAGGAAGATTTTCTAGCAATTGCAGCTGTCTTTGTAAGAGGCTTTTATTGTCTTCCACCAGGTAACGAAAAGCCTAAGTGGAGTTTGCGGGCAACAGGTCTGAAACAACAGCAATGCTTTTTGACAGCTGAGTACAACGGTGATCCTTTCCAGAGACCACTGTAAGAGCTTGCGAGTGCCTCAGAGCCTTGCTAGCCTTCAGCCTCGTATGTCAAATGCAAACAAACTTCTGGCTTAGGTCTGTGTGTTATTAAATGATGAAGAGGTACATTCTACTCTGGGCATTCTATTTAGTGTATTAAAGGACTTTTCATCTAAATATTTTTTGTTTCATTTAGGGTCTATGAAGGGTGCTGAGAGAGCCCCTCTGCTTCCCTGAAGAATAGCTGCCCAGCAATGTCTGGAAAAACATCCTGGCTACACTGCTCACCCACAAGCCTCAGCCTGACGCAGAAGTATCTCCTCTACAGCTGAAAAGATATTCTGGACACTTTGCAAGCACAACTTCCATCCTCGGGAAATTATACTGAGCAATTATATAGCATCTTTAACACTGAGATCTCATGTTAAGAATAAGCATTGTGACTGAAGAAAATGAGGGATGAGAAGGGAAGCACTTTACGCAGTGCAAACACCACTGGCCAGCAGGATTTGGCTCAGACACTGCTCTAGTGCAGATGCAGAATTTTAACCCTCTTTGAATTTTAATCCTTCATCAAATTTACACTGGTCCTAGCTGGAAGTTAAATTAAATTTTCCTTCTCTTTTTAACTTTTACCTTTTATTAAATGTAACCTTCACACACATCCATGAAGGAAAGCTTATGAGCGGGGCTTATTCTATAGACCATACTGTGTAGGCCTCACCGGCTCAGAGCCCTCCCCACTCCTCACCTCTCCTCACTCATCCGTGTCTGAAAAGGTGCAAGTAGGCACTCGGCCCTCTTCAGCCCTCTTCAGCCCTCTGCTCCCACATCCACGATCTGCAGGGCTGGAATAAAGGAGTAAGGCGGTTCTGACTCTCCTGCATGGGCCTACAGCATGAATCGAAATCTTTGCCACAACCCCACTAAGTCCCAGAAGGCAATCTACAAGATGAGCATAATAAATAACTGTTAAGAGAATTCTGCAGTGTTTTTAGGTAGTGAGTAATGAGAAGTCAGCTTTGGGTGTTTATAAGTATGATGAATCTTTAACAACAGCTAGGTTAAAAATTGTTAGGAGAAAGAAGAAGAAAAAAAAAAAAAAGGAAAAGAAAACGAGAAAAGAACTGTTTGTCTCTTACAAGCTGCCAACACTAATAACAGCAACCAGTATGAACAGAAGTGTTCAGATGTTGCATTTCAACACAGACCCCTGAAAGAATGAGGTGTCCTTAGAGTTTAGGTTTGCAGTTCAATTATAGGAGACCTAGCAATTTTATGGTCCCAAAAAGACATCCTCTAAATGCAAAAGCAATCATTTTTTATTAATTTCATTCTCTTTATCCTCTTTCTCCTGACTCCTGTCACGTATCATTTTCTAGATGACGTGTACATATAACCATCAGCAGCTATCTAATTGTATCGACATTTTGACCTCTGTCCCTGCCTGATCAATTTATGGGTCCAAAGGGACAGGGGACAATATTAAAGTGAAGGGCAGGGCCTAAAAAGCCCCTCTCTCCACTCAAAGGTGGAAGGGCAACTAGATCTAGCTGTTGCACCAGACCTATTTCCTATCCCCATCCTCAGCATCAAGGTCTTCTGCAGAAGTATTGATCATGCCTTAAATCCTGCTTCTCCTACAGAACTGAGCTGGTGAGCAAACTGTGATGAATTCCCAATGTTTAAATCAAACTCATAGGATCTGTCTGCACCCTTCAGTTTGATCCTACCTCTGACTGCCGTGACACTATGGGCAGGGATATTGCTGGGGATTTAACCTTTTGGTCAAACCAGACACATTCTGTTATGAAAGGTGAGGATTTGATTGGTGTCAATCATTCACCAACCTGTCACACAGAGTTTTCAGCCGGTATAACCTTTTAAGGACTGTCTTAATGAACTGCCTCCACTCCTGTTGTCACCTGTCACTTCCAGCTCACTGCCCTTTCACTGACACTTGGGTCCCCTTCTTTCATGGATTTTTGTACCTTCTCCTTCCCCTCTTTCAATCCCTATAAAATCTACAGTCATCACCACTTCACAGTCCTCTCCTGAGTCATCTCATTTCTTAACTCTCCTACCCTATGTTGATAAATGAGGAGGTCACCCCAACATCTTGGAGCATCATGTGCCCTCCCCCAGGCAATTCCCCTGTGTATAGGCTGCTCTTCTCTTTGAAGTTCTCCAGTCTTTTGGCAGAAGTATCCCAGTTTAGGGGTCTTTTATTTTTAGGCTAAAGCTAGCATAGAGAAGGAAATGCCAAGCAAATAAGCTCAATAAAATTTAAGCTAAAAAGCCCATCTCTGAAAACAACTGCACTCCATAAACATCTTCACACTAAAAGAAACCAAAAATACTGCAACAAGAGTGGGCTGCATATTATCTCAAAAGGTACATGAGATTAGGTCAAATGAGGGCAACTCTCCAAACCTTCCTTGAGTAGTTAGAGCAAGCTATGATATGTATATAAGCATACATAAGGAAGCTATAATAGCTACAGCTTGTTTATGTATATAAAGAATATGTATATAAGAATATGCACACAAGGTAAAAAGAAAAATTAAATAGAAACTGGGAATATTAGGATAAATCCAAAGCAGAGCTCCTCTTAGGCAGACTCCAAATCCAACTTAAACATCCCTCTTTATGCCATCACTCATCTTCTGATGAGCACTGCTGCTTTCTTCCCAGCACATGTTTACCTTTGGACTTAACCTGTCTGTCAGGGACATTGGTGGCCATTGCTCAGTGAGGGTGAACTGTGACTCCTGTGATATGCAGGCAGATATGGGCTGTCTTTCGGGATGTAGGAATAATGACCATCAAGATTCATCTGAATGGTGGCATTTGTCCTCTTCTTTCTTTAAATTGCCTTTGACTTTTAAGAATATTAGAAAAGATTCCCATCTGGTGCAAACAAATCTAGTGGATTTGCATGCTAGGAAGGCCAGATACAACTTTCTTTACAAGGATGGGAATCAAGGGCAACTCCACCACAAAGACCTGGCTAAAATGACAGAAGGGGGATAAGAACTACCTCCTACCACCTTCCATCCTTCCTTTGCCAAAGAAATATGTGAAATATATTTCAGTATTACTCCTCTATGTCCTCTGGCCGGCAGGTGCAGAAGCGGCATCACTGATCAGCTCCTGGTGCATTTGTGTCTCTGTGTTTCATTTTCAGCACTGCAGGGAAAAATGAAATGTATATATGTGTGTAAACTACCATTAATGGGATGTACCTCTCCAATTTACACTCAGGCCTTGGAAGTGTAAATATTTTCCTACTCCACATTTAGAGTTTTCTATGATTTGCTCAACTGTGCAAATTGCTGTCTTCTCCATGCAAAAAGTTGTGCAAGCTAGTTTTAAAGTCAGCTTTTTATGACAATATGCTATTTAGAACAGGGATTAGTGAGGCAAGACTCCTGGAGCCCAAACTCATCCTCATTCACAACAATTTTACAGTCACATAAGTCCATCCGTTACAGGTAAATCAGTCTCTGTTTCCAAGGTAAGAAAAAACAAGTCCTGCTGATCCCAGGTGTGTGATGGAGGTTAACATATTTTACTTGTATATGCCTCAGTTTCCTCAGCTGTAAAACAGGATTAGGAGGTCAAGTTCTCCTGAATGCAACAAAGTGATTTCTATGAGCACTCCTTAACACTCATAGAGAGAATACTATCCAGGACAAAAAAACTTTTCAGAGGCAGTAAGGTTACGATCTGTTCTCATGCCACGTTGACTCGTTTTTTGCTGGTGTTCATCATTTGACTAGGAGGGTGGGAAATGAAAGAAAAAAAGCGAACAAAGGAGGCATTGCTGATCACCCTTTATCTCCCTTCTCCATGCTGGCATTTCAGTGTCGGAAGGTGTTGGCATAACTTAGGGAGCTACAGACCAACCTATGCGCTTCTGGAAAGCAATTATCAACCACATCCCAGAGCAGGAATTGCTTTTGCACCTGTCCTTTGGACAGGCAAACACCAGGCACTGCCTGATGCTCGAAGGGCACAAATCTGCTTCTACTAGAATCGGGGGACAAGCTCCCTTTTTCTCCAACAGTACCTAGAAACTTCAAAAGAGAAAAATAAAATCCAGCATTTCTATGTCACACAGTGGAAGCTAATAGAGAGGATGAGTGGGTCTCGAAAGCCATGCAAGCACATTGCTTCCCAACCTAACAGGGTGACTGCACAGCCATGGGTGACTTTGTCATACCCTGGAGATGCAGCCACTGAGAAATGGTTCAGGAATGTGAAGTGGCTCAATCCCCTAATAGGCTGTAGAAGGGGAAAAAAAAAACCAAAACCAAATACATTTGTTTGCCTAATGTTGGAAAAACAAACTGATAGGTGCACACACACGTGCACATGTCTGTAGGCACATGCCGATATGGAGACAGAGGCTTGTGCTTTCCTGTTGCTCACAGAGGCAGCCGCAGCACAAAGCGTCTGGAGCATGTGGCCAGGAGGGAGGGTGAAGAACAGATGTGTTTGTTCATCTTAATGCAGCCCCATTAGGAGAGAACAGAACCAAATCCCCCATCTCATCTGGCTTAAACCACCTTGTCAGCCTTCAAGTACCTGGGAGAGGATGTACCACCGCAACGCAGTCGGTGGCAGAAGAGCATTGCCCCCCTCTGAAAAATGAGGCATGTGCTTAGTGAGGTGACCTGGCCAAGAGACTGCAAGGAGACAGAGGACTGAAGTCAGAAAAGGTGGTAGATAAATAAGGTACTCCCGGTGGAATCCATTACCGGCTGATTAGGAGAGCTATTTGGGTTATCAATATCCAGATAAAGCACAGGCTGTGAAGGGGAACTCAGCCATGAAGGTGGCCTGCTGCTGTTTCACCTCCAGAGCAGAGAGGACCCAGATCCAATGGCAGTCCCTGAAGCATCCTTTGCTCCACTTCATCCCTTGAAGGTCTCCATGTGTTTGAGGTCCTTCCTCCTTTGATGGAGGAAGGGAAGGAGAAAGGGCCATTGGGGTAAGGAGGGCATGGCATACTAGCAGTGGAGCAGCATGGAGCAGGATGAGGACACAGCTTCCCCAGCATCCAACCATCAGCTGGGTGAATCTGAAGGAACACAGTTGGAAAGACCACAACATGATGTTCTCCCATGAAGGCCAAAAGCTGAGCTAAATAAGAGGATCCAGGTCTAACTTTAAGGAAAAAAAACCCATAAAATAAAATCCTGCTTCATCCCTTTGTTCGATTAAAAACACCTGCCCTGTCTGGAGTAGTTGCTTTAAGGACACAGGAAACAAAGGTAAATCAGGTTTGCTTTATTTCAACTGGTTTTAAACAGCTGTGCAGCAGCCAACCCCAGCACATCACTGCTTAGCCGTGCCTGCTCACGTTGCCCCTTTCTGCAAGGTTTGGGACATCAGAATTTAGCAGCAAAACCCCAGACACATGGAAAGCTCACCACAGACATGGAGGGAATTGAGGGAGAAAGCTGTGGAGGTTTGAGCAGATGGGGTCCAGGAGCCTGATGGCCCTTTCCAGCAGAAGCTGCCACCCTACAGCAGGCATAGGGAGACTGTGATTCTCCTGACCTTGATGGTGAGGAGACACCACTATTCCCCAAAGGCAGGGAGCTGGTAGGTATGAGGCAGAGAAGCCAACTAGACACATCTGTTTGTCTTGGCCACAGCTTGGGTTGGGCAACCCAGAACTGGTTGGCAGTGGTGTTGCCACTCCGATCTTGCTTGTGGAAAGTACTCACCTCACCAGGGAGGAC
The DNA here is from genome assembly GCA_013400835.1 of Zapornia atra. NCBI lineage: Eukaryota > Metazoa > Chordata > Aves > Gruiformes > Rallidae > Zapornia > Zapornia atra. The sequence goes on from VZTU01025625.1 coordinate 11,550, forward strand.
TGAGACCCTATTCAGCTGGTTAAGCCTTTATGGCTATACCATCCGTACCACCTATTGGTTTTACTTCAGGCTGTCTCTTTCAGAACCCTTGTTCCTGCTGGAAGTGATTTTTCTCAGGTCCCCTTCCCTGCATTTTGTATAGCCTGCCCACTTTTCAGTACCTGGCTGTTTGCATCCCTGCCTGGCTTGGGGTTTGCTTCACTGTCCAGCTAAAAGAGCCTGGAATGGCTGTTTCTTTTGCCTGATTCTGCCTCTTCCCCTCTCTGACTGGTAAGCTTCCAGCCTTATGCCCTGCACAGAGCAGAGCAGTCTCAGGATCTGCCTCCAGAAACCGGCCCAACTCCAGCACCAAGGGGATCCTTCCTCCACTCTGCATGCCCCATCCCTATGGCGTGAGATGAATCATCCACCGATAAGCCCCGCAAACCCCATCCTCCAGCAGCAGCTGCTGAGATGCTTCCTGCCTGTATCCCAGACTGGGAGCCCCGACAGCAAGAGCAGCAGCATTTTGTAGAGTCAAACGATATACAAAGAGCAGAGACTGCGTGCAACAAAGACTGCGGCACAGGGAAGGAAAGTTCAATACGTCTTTATTTTGGGGCTCTACAGCTCAGCATTCCCACCGGCCCTTCCTCCTCACTAAAGCCTTTTCCACACCCTCTGTGCTTTCTGTTTACGTTCACCTGCTACCCAATTAACTCCCCGTTTAGCTGTGCACCTGCAGTGGCTTTATCCTCAGACCACTGCACTGGAGCCATTAACCCTCTAGATTGCACTTGCTCTGAAAAATACGCATCTGAACGGCTGGAGCGTTCATCTGTGAATAGGAAATATGCTACAGTAGTTCATGGCTGGTAAATATGTGACGAGGGAAAGAGAGATTATGCTTTATTATCAATTGACTTGTGTTGCCAATGGGCTTTCTGTCATAATTGACTAATGCCACCCAGAGTGATATGTACTTCTGCTGATAGCTGCATTACAAGCTAAGGCTCCAGCACAGTATATGTTTTCATTCAATCTCTATAGGAGAAACTCATATATGGCAGCTGACAATGCCCTGAGGTGGGAAATCAGCCGTCTTGGGACTGAGTGGAAGGCACTCGACTACAAACGACAGGAGACGAGGGAAGAATTGGGAAAGTCGAGGCAAAATTAGTCAGAGGAGATTTGGCATGTTGCAGCATCTCCTGCCTGACACACACCGAACTTTTTGGAAGCAGCTGAAGAGCTGGAGCAGCCTTGAAGCTGCAGAGATGCTGCCGTTAGGGTTTTGCTGTAGGGTTGAGTTTTTTGTTTGGTTTGGTTTGGTTTTTTTCTTTTCTAAAAGAGGAGGAGGAAGAGAAGGTAAGACCAGTAAAACTGTAGCACTTTGTTAACTAAAAAAAAATGCTGCAGAGGGTGACGCATAGGATGGGAAATAAAGGGCCAGTGCTGGCAACACAGCAGCGGCAGGTCCGGAGAGAGGGACAAACTTCGGCACGGCTGGGGAGGGCTGGGGGGAGAGGTGGCTGGAGGCAACACCAGCTCAGAACAAAACCCGCTGATTGCAACCTGCTTGTCAGTGGAGGCAAAATTAACCTCCCTGATCTCTCATAGAAGAGGAAAAAAAATAGTTCAGAGCAATGACACTTTTGCATACCTCTCCAAAGGAGCCCCGCAGTCTTGTTCTGTTGTCCTGCTCTCCAGCCTGCAGTCCTAAAGACCTCACCACCTCAACCTGCTCTGATGCCCTTCATGTAAGAGTGAGAAAAAAAGGAAGAATTTTGTACCTCATCTCGGGGCAGCACACTGACTTCTGCCTCAGTTTCTCTCTTCACAAGATGGAGAACTTTTGCAAGGCTGCTTAGATGCTATTAAAAATCTGCAGAGCCTTGAGTGGAAACTTCTGCAGAAACTATTATTATTCAGGACTGGAAAGGCAGCCTAGGTAGATGGAGAAGAGTGAGTTTAAAATGCTTTGTGCTGGCCTGTTGGAAAGCAGTAAGTTATCTGTATCAAACTCAATGTTTCTCTCCCCCATCATTCCCTGGTCAGAAGTGAGACAAAGCACAGGGACAGCATCTTTATGAATGTCCCCTCCTGTTGATCTTCACCTTTAGGACACGAGACTCCCCCATAACAGCTTTGGCTACCCCAGGCTGATGCAGATGCCAGGGCATCATGCAGGGATGGTCCTCCCCATCTCACCCCACGTTCATCCCTTGTCCACCCCATCCCTTCACCCAAGAAAAACCTTCCTTCCAAAGGGCTGAGCCTGCCACCCTTCCCTGCTGCAAATCCCTCCATAAAAACTTCCCAGCACCAGCTGCTCTCTCCCCCTGCCCATATCCACCCAGAAACACACACACACACACACACACACACATTCTTATCTCTCCCATTGCATGCACAGCACCAATGCCAGCTTAAAATATAAAATAAATAAATTTAAAAATTAAAAAAATAGAAAAAGTCAGACCAGCTCCGCCACAGATGGAGGACCGATACAAAATCACGGCTGGTCAAATGTTTCCCCCCCCTCCCCTCTTCCCTCTCCCATTCCTCCCCAATAAGTGAGCAACAAAGAGGGGGAGAGGGAGGGGAGAAATGGCCCATTTTCCAGCTTGTGAGATGATTAGCACTGAAAAAGGATTTGCTGCACCAAAATATGCCTGGAGGTTGTGCAAGCACCAGCTGCCATCTAGTGGAAAGCTGGTCAGATTTGTCACCAGCAGACACTGCCTCATTTACCTCCGCAGCAGGAGGCTAGGGAAGTGTATTCTCCTAAATGTGTTAACTTAGCAGTGTTATACACTAGAAACAAATTAATATATAATTCTTCTGTGTCTTAAGGTCATTACTGCCGAGGCATAAATTAATAGAGCTATTCCAGTTAATTCATTCTGGCGTTTGCTTCTGCATGTCTGAGCACATATGTGATTGGGGCCTTCGTCTCGCTTCCGCTGGTGGAAATGATGAAGTCCTGAAAGGAGCTTTGCCATATTAATGTCATTTTTAACCTAAAAGTCAGGGATACACGGGGCTCTGCTGCTTTTTTTTTCCCCGGCCACACTTCTGCAAGGCAGGCTGCAAGCACAGAGTTACTTTCCAAACAAATCCAAGATGAAACCGAAGGGCACAGTATTTTTCCTCACAGATGTGTGTGTCCTATGTATAAGCAGGGCATTAGAGCACTCTTCTGAGAACAGCAAAGAAGGCTGTAACGCACATTATCCGATCACGGATGCATTAAGCTGTCCTACAGAAATATAGATGCTTTCCTTTCAGATCAGAGAGAGAACAGACATAATCAGTGGAGAATGAGACAGCAGCTTTAGCATCCTTTCCTATTTCTTTCATTTCCCTGCTTTCCTTTTCAGGGACTCATCCTGCTGGGTAACATGCGCCCCAGGCACCCTGCTCAGCTCCGGCTGCGTCCGCTACTCTGGGAAGGGAAGGAGGGAGCATTGTTCCTCGTGGGGATAGGCCATAGCAAAGAGTGTTTAAGACAAACAGGGCTGCTTGTTTTGTGTTCATGAAAACATACCACAGGAAGGTTTTGGGGCATTTTGGTTAAGTGTAGAATTTCTCATCGGACTCATAGGAATAGAAATGGCTCTGGCACTGGTTCTACCCCAGCGCGTGGGCTACTGCTAGCTCCATAGCCAGAGCACCCTCACATGAATGGGGCACACAGCATCAAGGCCCTATATGTTTCAGGCAGAGAAGAAACTGGACTCCAACTTCCAGAAGCCACGAGCCCAGAAAGTTCTTCATTTTATGTTTTTGTTTGTCTTTTTTTAACTAGCAGACACAAACTGGGAGACGAGAAATCTTGTAGCTGCTCAAACCAAACTATTTCCCAGATTCTTGTACCAATTTTTGCAGAGGAAAAAATTCTGTGTAGTAAAAATGTCACTGGTGTGTCTGCTTGAAAGATTCTTTCACTAACCAAAGTATTTCCTGGGCCAAGAGAAGAAACAAAAAAAAAACGTGTAGAAAAGTTTCAGGCTGTTTTTTCGTGGCTTCTTAAATTAAAGGGACTGCCAATAATGAATGTCTGTATTTTCTTTCCTGTGCTTTGCTGGGGTGAGGACAGATTGCAGTAACAAAAGTCAGTGCAAGAGGTGTTCTGCAGCAACAAGCTTGCTACTAAAACACCATGAACTTTACTGCTATTTGTATCTCCGGTTTCATACGGATTTGAAATATTTGGGCAGAGATAAACCATACAGGCACAAGGCAACAAAATCAAAATGTCCCAGGTGCAGCAGAAACTAAACTGCAAATGATAAGGGTAGGTGATTGTACCTTTCCTCCTTCTCCCCATATGGTGTAAACCAGACTAGGTCCTGTGTGGCCAGGTTGGAATCCCAAAGCAATGCCCATGCCAATCACCACCACGTCTTTCATGTCTGGTTTCCTCTGCCCTGCAGTAACCACCTACCCCCCTCCCCTTCTCAGAGACACAAATCTGAGAATTGTAGGGGTTGTAAGGGACCTCCAGAGATCATCCAGTACAACCCCCTGCCAAAGCAGGGTCCCTAGGACAGGTTGCACAAGTAGGCGTCCGGACAGGTCTTGAATATCTCCAGAGAAGGAGAGTCCACACCCCCCTGGGCAGCCTGTCCCAGGGCTCTGTCACCCCCACTGTGAAAAAGTTCTCCCACATATTGGTTCAGAACTTCCTATGCTCCAACTTGAAGCCATCACCCCCTGACCTGTCCCCACAGAACACTGAGAAGAGGATGGCCTCTGTCACCCACACTTCAGGTATTTATAAACATTTATCAGACCCCCTCTCAGTTTTCTTTTCTCAAGGCTCAACAGCCCCAGTTCATTCAGCCTTCCAAAAAATTCTCCTCCCATCCCAGTGCATCCCTCTCAATGAGGACACACAGCACCCTTAGTGCTTCTGAAGGCATTTTTGGGGTGAATCCCCAAATTCAGTCAGTTTTTTCAAGGCAATTTCTGAAAGAAGCAACAAGAAGACTGAATTCATAGTGCCCTTTTGAGGAAGATGTCTGCTGTTACCTGTAGCATTGCAATGAAGTGCCGAAATTTTCACAGTGAAGTCAGAACAGGGCTGCTGAAATTAAGGAAGGAGTGCTGCTTGCCATAACTGCATGCCCATGACTCTGTGCTTGTGTGTGTGCATCCATAAATATACAGGGGGGTACATATATATATATATATGTTTGTGTGCACGTGTGTGTGCTTTTTCTTTTGCTTGAGCTTGTCAGGGGGTCTTTTGTGGGGTTTGTCGTTTGTTTGGTTTTCCTCTCATGCACTTAACAGGTGCATATTCCGGGAGTCACCTGCTGCTCATCAAGGAGAAGCAGGACACAGGTCAGACTCATGGCACCGTTCATGCATCTGAGCCCCAATCCACTCAGCGGAAGGAAACCTCTCTGGTGTGGTTTTGGCTGGGGACTGGCCAGACCCAGGTCTGTCAGGCTTTGCAAATCCTGTGGAGTCAGCTCCAGCCACATGATGAAAGCCACCGAAATCAGAGTTTAGTGTTTCATTCTTCGGCTGAGATCCCTTAATCTCCGTGGGGCAACTACTATTTGGGATTAAGGCTAGAACCTGTAGGATGAAAGAAGAGAAAAGAATATGTTAAAATAAAGGACTCGGAAACAGAAAGAGAGAAGAAGGAGAGAATAAAGGACCATGCTGCATGACATTGTGGCACGCTGTCATTTAAAGGGCCAAATATCTTCATTCCCCCTTTCTCATGTGAAAAGACAGGAACCAAATCCTGCATCACTCCTTTCTTTAATAAAAAATATGTTTTATCCCAGTGGAAGGATGTGTTTCTTCCTGTCAATAAGTGTCAGCAGCTAATCTGAACCTTTCAATAAAACAATGCCATTAAATAATTTAACCTGGGAAGAAACACTGATGGCTGTGAAATAATTTATGGATTTCAGATGTGTCAAACTTTAAAGCACTGAAGGGAAGAAATGTGAGAAATGGACCAGTGTGAGATTCCGCAGCAGAAACAAAAGGAGTTTGTGAGACTCCCCCACTAAAAAGAAAAATCAGTGAGGATGAATAGCCATCTGGATCATAGATTGAGTATGAGCTAATTCTATATATCCTATGAAAATGCATTCTTTAGAAAAGCAACGTGTATAAAGACACAAGTTATACTTCCTATAGAAACCCCTAAGATGGCTAAACAAAGCGTTAAGAATGATAAGATGAATAGGTGGAGTCTGTTACTTGCCTGATGCCTGCATACAATTACGAGTCTTGTTACTAGACATTAAATAAACATGTCAAAAGAAAAGCGGAGAGATTTTGCCAGAATAGTGAGTTTCAATATGAATTAAAGGTGACATTGCAAGTAAAAGTGACAGATGATTTAAAAAAAAACCACAACAAACCCAAACCACAACAATCAAGTATATTTTAAAAAAGGGAAGGGAGAGGAATCTACTTAAATAGAGCAGGGTTTTGTATAGTATAACCTTATTAAGTAAACATGCTATTTAAACCCGCTCAGAAATATGGGAATTGAAGGAAAACACTAGGCTGAATCTCTGTAAGCACCTGGTTCTGACACTCCAGGGCATTTCCTTTTTCTTCTCTCTCTTTCCTTTCTTTTGATTTCCTTCCTTGCTATTTATTTTATTTTATTTTCATTTTCATTTGGCAACTTCTGCATTCAGAGCCCAGAGCCTGGAATTTCATACCTATTTAACACCTGGTTAAGCAACACTTAACCATTGGCACCAGCTGACTGCATCCCCATTAAGCAGAATTACTCTCATCATAGACATTGGAAATGGAAAAGACCTACCCGGTCATGTAGACCATTATACCACAACCAATGCAGGATTGTTCCATTTAGTAAGAAAAGAAGAAGGATGGGCTTGTCAGGGGATGATGACTCAGAAGAGCTTGGTTCTCTTCCCAGCTAGATGTTAGACTCCCCGAGCGACCTCCAGAAAGCCACTTAACCTTGTTGTGCCTTGCTTCCCCATCTCAGCAACAACTTCCTTTCTTCCACCTCTTGTCCACTTCCCTTATAAGTTCTTCAAGGCCACATTCATTTGTACTTGCAGTTGATATTGGAAAGGCTCCCTGATTTCAGATGGAGATACAAAATACAGCTAGAGAGTCTGTAATAGCTTGTGCTCCCTTTAACACTTTACATCCAAGTAACGATACAATTTTATTCCTTTCCTGGACCAAAGAAGTAAGAAGGAAGTAGGGAGATGGAGACAGATTGAAGATGACCTTTAATTTGAATTATTATCTGTTTCTTTCTTAAAACTGATTTAACAACAGAAATTATGAGCTTTAGATCCTAACCTATTTCTCCACAGAAGTGCCCTTTTCTCTTAAGGTCTCCCTGCTTTTACACTGAAGAAGCTTTTTTTGGGCCAACACAATATGCAGTCTGGGATTGGAAAGTGCATCTATCACAGAGGAATATAAACTGCCAGCTGAAGAAATCTCAGAAGTCAGACAGTCAGAAGACTTACTACAGTCCGTGAGTTTATGTTAAATAATTCATATGCTAACACTTTCCACTGGTAGCAGTGACAGGGAAATCCCAAGCTGAATTTGACAAACAAAACAGAACTTTCTGCTCATCCCTGCTGCCCCAAAAATGGCCTGTTGCCAGACCCGCTCTCCTGAGTTCACCAGCAAAGCTGGACAGGCTGAGAATGGAGAGCGACGCGACTGACATCAACATGCGTCGATGCCCCGGAGGAGTCCATGCTGCTGTGTAAGAGTGATGCCATCACTCTGCATAGATGACACCTTCTATTTCACATGGAAGTGTAAAACCACATTACTTCTGCCCTGGGCTCTCTGGTAGATGACTGCAGGTCATTAATTGGGTGGTCACTAACTGGGATCCAGTAGTGTCTACTTCTTAACATTTTCTTTGAATCACTATTGTGGGCTCTGCTACCAGGTGACATCACAACAGAGAGGCTTCCAAGTCCTTTTTCTTAATGCATGAGTGAGCTTAGACTTCTGAGAAAACCAGAAAAGGCACTGCTCACTTTTGTCTTTTGCAAGGAAGAGACATTCTTCTTTATTTTATATAGAGGCATACAGTCATTCTAGGAACTAGTACTGGTTTTGGGTTGCTTCATACGTGATAGGACTGTTTTGTATGCTGTGGACCATTGTATGTCTAGACTAGTCTGTAGGTGGAAAGAAATATGTTATATTAAGAATAAACCTCTCTCCTTTGGTGATTTTTCCTCTTCTGTACAGCTAATCAACCAAGTCTGATCCATCAGTTATTGTTTGATAGAGGGGAACAGGCTAATGGTAGAGGAAGAGGCGAGTTTTTAAAATGTTAATTAAATTTAAAAGGATATTGTTGTTAACACTGCAAGGGCATAAAGGATTAGTACTCTACGTCTTGGAAATGTTAAAATACAGATGAAAATTTATGGGAATATATATGTGTATATAAATAATGATAAATCTAATAGCTGTTCATTAACTTCTGTGCCTTTATATCAAGCTCGGGAAGAGATCATACACTAATATGGGATCTTCTAGTAAAGGACGGGATTAACCAACCAAACTCCTTTGCTTGCTAACTTAATGTGTCAAGCTGAGGGAACTAGAAACAAAACGATGCCCTTCACAATGCAGTGTCCTTTATTGACATTTTTCTTTACTTTTTCACTTCTTTTGACTAAGCTAGAGCCTCAGAGCCTTTTTCCCTATCCAGCATAAAATGATATCAGACCCACTGCATTCAGTGATATATGCCTCTGCCTTCAGTCAAGAGAAAGTACATCACTATTTTATCAGCTGCAGGTCTCAAGAGCTCATGAACTCAACAAACACCCCCATAAATTACTGGAAAGCCACACCAAAGTGTAACAACAATAAACTAGAAATGGCCTAAGTGGCTTTTCTCAGCCAGACCTTCAAATACCACTCTCTAGGAGATTCCCATGCTGCTTCCCTACTCACTGTAGCTATTACTACCCTCTATCCAACCAAATGCATGAGGTCACATGCAACAAACTGCTTTTGCCTTCCCTGCAATGAAACAGCTTAAAAATAGTTACTTAAAAAATAATAGTGTTTAAAAAAGAAAATTTCTGTAATTTAACATTCCTTTAATTGCAGCTACTTCTAGTACGCTGAGGAAATAGACTAAATGATTTGCTTTGCAAACTGGCATCCCATCCAGGAGTTAGGTGATGTGGTCGTAGAGACGAGGTTCAGAGCCCATGAGGTAACGTTTACCTTGCTAATGACTTCAGTCCAAAGGTGAACGTGTAGTTCATTACTAATCTCCATCCCCTTTTGGATTTCTTTGGCAAGATTGTCAGTGTGGATGTTAATTTAATGCTGATCCTGCTGTTCAAAGCATTTCTAATGTGAGCACATGTCCAATATCCAGTAGAAATTCAACTGAGTGCATTAACTCATGTCACATCTTCTACCAAGTAGACATTATCTGGTGTTGATTTCCAGTCACTCCAGACCGGAGGCAGATCTAAAACAACTGTCTCAACTGGAAAACTATTTGTCGAAAGTATGCTAGTGACCAGATTGCCAAAATTGCACTTTTTGGTGATTTCCAGTGTACTCACTTCACCCACTAACCTGAAAGCCTTCTCCACTTCCTCCCTGATGTGGTTTTAAACAGCATGAAAGCTATCACAAAAATTTTTGGGAACTCTTCCTTTTAAATGACTTCTCACACTTGGCTTCTTCTGAAAGCTCTGATACCTGTTGCTCAGAAATATTCTAAAGTTAATTGTGTTGTTTCTGTAGAGTCTCTGGGAAGGAATTTATAGCTTGTTTAGTTCGGACTTCTACGTCTTCCCATATTAGATTATTCCACAGCCTTTCCACTGAGAAGTTATTTTGATGTTTATCCTCTTTCTCTTAATTTCAACCCATTATCTTAGTTATTTCCCCCTTGGGTAATTTTGTTCCTCCCTGGGTGTTTGCACTGTTCAGACGTTTGCAACCAGCTCTCTCTCCCCCCTCAGATGTTGCTCAACCCTGCTGTGCATATTGACAGTTGTTCTTGTAAAACTTTCCTTGTAAATCAACCCCTCCAGCTCTCTAATCATTTTTGTTGCACTTCTCTGAACTCCCTCCAGTTTGTCTTCATCTCGCTGGTAATAACTTTGCCTATGTGTCATTTGGCATTTTCTCCTTATCACATTCCAGCAGAGCATCAAACCTTTTGCCCTGTTGCTGCGTGCTGTTGTCAGGTAGACTGGACTTGAGTGATTGACGTAATCCCTTAATTTGCCGGAGGGGCAGTTTTAGATTTTTGTAAACCAGCAAATTGGTGATTTGAGCCAAATATGATGCTGAGGAGGGGGGTTATTCACTCATCTTGTCTAAACAAAACTGGAGCTGATTTTGTGGATTTAAATCCAGGGAGCTCCTGGGTATTTTTCCCTGCCGTTTCTGATGTTGGAATAAAACATCAGTGCTAATTTGATGGCTTTCCAAGCAGAATTCAAAATTCAGAGGAACAAATCCTCCTCATTGCTGGGCCTGGGTAGCTTCATTTTTATCAGTGGTGGCAGAAGGAGGGAGAGCCAGTGTTTCAGGCAAGAAGAAACAACGCTTGCACAATTCCATCTCCCCAGTCCCGCTCCCAGCCATTCCCCTGAGGTGCAGCCCAAGAGGGAACAGTCCTTCCTAGCAGATATGCCCTTTCTCATTCTCTTCCTTAGTCTAACAGGTCTCCGCTGGCTTCCACCTCCTGCTCTCATCCAAGTTTTACATTCTGCCATGTTTATACTCCAACTTTTTTTTTTTTTAAGACTGCCTTGTTTTATTCATAGAAAGCAATTGTGCTCCTGAGCGGATCCTGTCCCGAGGGTCAGGGAGCTGGAGGGGTTTACTGCCTGCCCCGTGAACCTCCTGTTGTATCATTGAGCATGTTTTAATTTGCAGCAGAGTTGATTCAGTTTCTCTGTCATTTCTGAACAACTTGCCTGTCTGAAGATGTCCTATAGCTTGAATATCCCTTCCATGTCGAGAGCTTGCAGGCTCCCTACTAAGGTTTTTAAAAGACTGAATTCTCTGAGTGAAAGGTCCCTATGACAAAAGATTGCCTACCTTTCCCATGATTACATTCCCAAAGGTGAATGCCAATGTGTCAACAGAAGGAAATATTTCTCCTGCTTTCTTCAATAATTTATTGGCGTTCACAGCTTTCCCCTTCATGATGACTGCTCCTGCAGCTCTAAGAATATCAGCTCCACTGAGAGATTGAAATTTACTTGTCACAGCTCTCCCAGGCAGTTATGAACAGCATGGTGCAGGCAGGCTCTTGATTAACAAAATTAGAGAGAGGACGGGGAGCAAACATGCAGCCACCCCATCCTGGAAAACTTTAAAGGCCAGCCTAAATTCAGATGTGCTATTTTGCAGATAGACAATTATATGGGGGAGGGGGGTGGGGTGGGGGGAAAGGTGAATCCATTCACTGCTTCCCAGCACAGAGATATAGGAGGTATGAATCCATTCTTAGACCCAACTGCCTCCCAGCACTGAGATATAGGAAGTATGGAGTCACCATCTCCATGAAGCTGTGTAGGATGAATTGCTCGTTTCTGTGAGAACAGCACCTATTTCAATCCATTAATATTCTGAACTTTGAATGAAGAAATGCTCAATAGGGCTGAGTTTGTCAGAGCTAGTGACTCTCAAAGAGTCACACTTAATTTTGTGACCAAGATCACAAATTAGCAATTGTGGAGGAGAGAGCAAACCATTTATTGAAATGTATAATTTGTTACTGGAAGGTGCTTGGATGCAACTTGAAAATTGTCCAGTAAGTGCCTGTTTAGAGGAAGTAAGCAGGATTAACTCAAACTACCTTCCCCCTTTTTTCAATATTTCATCACAAGACAGACTTTGAGCTCAGAAGTCTCATGCTTACTCCACCTGGGCTAATGTGTCCTGCCTTTCATCATATCAGCCCATTGCATTTAGCTAATTAGATCACAGCTGGCCAGACAGAAGCAAAAGCAGAAGAGGCCAGGTCAGCCTATGCCCATCCGTACTGATCAGCCCAAAGCTGCAATCCAGCTGCTGCAGCACTAATGCACGAGTCATAGCTAGCACTTGCTGCAAATGAATATTCCTATGGCACATGAGAAATTAAATTGATGAGCTGTAAGTTAACATAGCAGCAGATCAATTGTATTCATCAGTTTGGTTTGTGTATTTTTGTCTATACATGTTTTCCCAAGAAAAAGTGTGGTTTTTTAGTTAAAAAAGCACTCAGAGAACGTTTTGTTGTACTGAAAGTGTGTGTTTTGAGGATAAATTTAGGAGGTTGTTTTCTTGTTTTGTACTTCTGTTTTCTTTTGTCTTGTTTTATGAAAGCAAGGAGAAAATAGTTTCTTAAAGTTTTGCATTTAGGTTAAAAAGATGAAACCTGGAATCAATTTAAACATATTTATCTGGCCATATAACAAGTTTTCCAAAAAGTAAACCACAAATAGTTTGTGGAATATGGGTGGGTTTTTTTGGTTGGTTGGTTGGGTTTTTTGTGAAACATAAACTAGATAATATTTTAAAAATATTTCCTTTCCTAAAAGGAACTATTTTGTAAAACTTTCCTAAAAGGAAATATTTCCCTGGACAACCTTAGCATCCTTGTGTCTCCTCCATGCCTCCCTCATCCCTCACCACACTTTCAAATTCCAGGCTCTACATACCAAAGTGCCAGCCTGTAATCGTTCATTTTCTTTTCTGAATTGCAGCTAACCCATCTCCCACCCTGAAAATTATATTTTTTCTAGGGAGACATCAATTGAATATAAGGCACACCAAGAGTTAATTTTTTGCCAAATAAAATTTTTCTTGACAATAAGTAGATATATTTCACTTTGTTTTAAAAACATTTACACATCTACAGTGCAACTATATAACAACTGTGACTGTCCTTGTGGAAAGTTACTTTGAAGGAAAGAAAAACTGCTTGCTACTCTGAAAAACTGAGACTGGAATGCCTGCACATTATTGAAAAGCTGTATTTCATTTTAAGTGCTTCATCAACATGTCATTACATTGCCTTCAAGTTTTCTGATGAAAACCAGAGTTTTAAAGGATGAGGGGTAATGGGCACAAGTTACTCTTGGGGACATTCCAACTGGACACAAGAGAAAAAATGTTCACAATGAAAACATCAACCATTGGAATAATCTCCCCAGGGAAGTGGTAGATCCCCTAACATTGCAGACTTTTAAGATTCAGCTGCATACAGTGCTAGGCCAACTTGTCTAAATGGAGCTTTTGCTAAGAAAAGTTGGACTAGATGATCTTTGAGGTCCCTTCCAATCTGGTATGCTGTGATTTTATGGGGTTTTTTTCTGACCAGCTCTGTGTACCACATCTAAGATTGAAATACTTTCCTTAAAGGGTTTTCTGAGCCAGGATCCCGTGGCACTTGAAGGATGTTTGCCCTTAATTGTATGACAAATGCTGGATGTGGACAGTCTGTCTGTGATTTTTGTAGACAACTGCTTCAACAACTTTACCATCATCAGTCACCTGGTGGTATGGAGCAGTTCAGAAGTAACCATGAGCAGCCACATTCCCATTTTCTGTATTTTGGAGTGGCCAGAAACAGAAGGGAGCTGTGAGACAAGAAGTCTCAGGACCCCCCTCCCCAACAGCTGATTGAGAGGACACTCCTGAGAACCCGACCATACAATGCTGGGAGGAGAAGCAGTCTTTCTGACAAGGAACAGATTTTCAGGGATGCTTCTTGCCTGGGAAGCCACTTCCCAACCCAGACAGAGACCATCAGCTTTTTCTAATCATTGCTTAGTCTCAGGATATAAACCCGTATGCTTCGGGGCCTGAGCTAGCCTCTAATTAATGAAGTTGAGGAAGGAACTTCCCTGTAGGCCAGCTGTTCTGTATCTGCCTTCTGCAGGGTTTCCTGTGCTTGCCTCTGAGGTGGGAACTAGGGTCACTCCAGGGGAAACACCGACCAGTAGCTCAGGCCCCTTATCGAGTCCTTACATAGTTCTGGGTCCCACAGTCCCAAGACTCCCTTAGTGGAAGCCCCAACTATTTGAGTTATTATAATGTCTACTTCACAACTGTTACAGATATAACAAATGATCACCTGGTTTTCTTATGTTTTGGTTTGTTTTTTCTAACTTTTTTTTTTTTAATAAGAAAAGCTAGGCACATTAAATTGGACACAGACAAGTAAACCAGTTTGTAATGATATGTCGGACTTCCCGTAGCAAGAGTAGGTAATTTGGCTCCATTCTGAATTTAGATTTTTAATTTTCCTCTGTCACAGAAAGGAATTTTCAGCAGAGACTTTGGATGCACAATAGCTGCAGGCATTTAATCTGCAGAGGTGCTCCTGAGGATACACACTGTAGCATCTACTGTCTTTGGTTTGCATCCAGAGAGAGAAGGCGGAGCTGAATTTGGAAGGGATCCAAAGAAAGAAAGAAAGAAAAGAAAGTGGTGTTGCTAATTTCACACATTTCTGGAGCATGTGTCTCTCAGGCAGCAGGATGCCGCTAATGTCCCCACAGCCTAGGGAGGTCCCATGGCATTTAACCTCAACTATCCCATTTATTCTGTAAATTTCCAAAATGTCTGGTTATAAATGAATTCTTCAAAGAGGTACAAGGTAAGAAAATGTTCCAATAAATATGTAACATCCCACTTCTTCCTCTGTTTGATTATTTAGATGCAGAGAAATGTCTTGTACGATTGGACCCCCCTATTTCCCTGAATAGACTCAAGAAAAGAGAGTTGTCTGAGCCGCACTCCCAGGCTGTTTCATTAATGGTGCAAGTCAAGTTTAGAGGGCACAAAGCCACCCCTGAAAAAATTCAGGAGTCCCTTAAACTTTACATTGATTGTACAGAGAATTCCCAGAAGTCTCTGGTGTACAGAGAGCAGCCTGACAGAGGGGATGTTCTTCTCAACCCATTCCTGAAGATGGCAGCCAGAAGATCAGCCAGCTCTGTTGAATCCATCTCATGTCCATGTCACCCCTCGCTTCAAGCTACCCTTTGCACTCAATGTTCTCCCTCTTGCAGTAGAGTGAGCGGAAGAGTCTGCTACCTGGACAATACAAACCATGCTTGTGAAGGAATAAGCTGAGATGCTGGGATATCAGCTAGAGAGGCTGAAGTGAGGATGCACGCGCCTTGTGGATCTCTGTAACTGAGAGGAGGGTGGAAGGGCTTTGATTTGCCAAGAGTGCCTCTGTCAAAGCCGTAAACAGCAAGTAGATTAAGCAGCTTGCCCAAGGCAGCCAAGGAAAACTATGTCAGCACTGAAGCTAGAACAGGTCCTAGCCCAGAGCTTCATCCAGGATGCTCCACCTGGGCAGGAAAACCCAGGATCCACAGCACCAGCATGATCGTGTTCCTCTTACTACAAACCACACAGAAACACGGGGGCAAATGAGCTGATGCTATTTCATGCAAGGTGTCTCGAAGAACAGCACCCTGATTCCAGCACTCCGGCTCCAAAATATTTGCCTGTGCCCCTTTAAGCCTTGTAATGATCCTGTTTTTACTTCTGCCTTTTGTTACTGCTTACAAAAAAAGAGACCGCGCTCACTTTTCTCTCGAAACTTATTTCTCTCCAACAGCCATGGCCCCAAAATTACTGCTAATTTCCTGCAAGGAATTCATTCTTTGAAACATACTGTATGGCACTTTTCATTTTCCTCTCTTTTCTTCTTTTTTTTTTTTCTTTCTTTTTTTTTTTTCTTCTATCTGAGACTGGCACTGAGTCTGTTGAGAACATGTAAGTGTAGTTGCTTTTGAATGCTGCAAGGTAAATGCTGAAAATGACAGCTTAAATGGAATCATTAAAGCAGATGTAAGTATTATCTGAATGCTTCTGAAGTCTTCTATGAGCAGCAATAGCGTCTTTATTTTCTGTCCTGATGCATGCACCTCTTTAAAGAGAGCTGACAACCTATTATTTCTTACTTTCTCCCCATTTTGAAGCCTGAACTTTGGGACCACGTTCATATCTTAAAGGTATAACCCGTTTGCCAGGAAATGTCTGTAAATCTGACCAAAATAGAGTCATGGTGCAGCAGTGGCAATGATATATAACAACTCATTTTAGGCTACTAAGCCAAAGGAAATGTGTGGCAAACTTTTAACCACTGGTTTAAAGGGAATAAAGTGGCATGCTCCTTATTCTGATTAGATAAAATTCGTGGATCTGGGGGCTGCCATAGACTTCCCTAGTTTTAAAATTTGGCTCCTGTCTAAGGTGGGATGCACCTCACTTTGCTACCCACTATGGAATAGGGCAACTAGTCCCGCATGGTTTAGCTTTTCCTATAAACAAGGCAGAGAGAGCAGTTTCCAGAAGATGGTTCACATCATCACACTGAGGAAGGGGTGAGACACCAGATCTTTCTGTCCTCTAGGCAATTGAGAAGGAACCTACAGATGAAGCTTATATGACCACCCTAGACTCAATGCTGAATCCTGAAACAGTTAAGGCCAGATGACATGAATAACACTGACTGAACTTTTGGTTGCTACTGGATTTGGCACCATTGCCAGATGAGCTAATCTACTCTGAGCATTGAACTAACCGTTGGCACTGCAGCTTTGCTAAAGAATGACTGTCCAGGGTGTAGTGCAGCACTCAGCTGCTCTGCATTGGATCAGCACCAAGTAACAAGCTCAAAAAGCTCAGGCAAGATGATAGATAGACTATTTTGGCTTTGGAGATGCTGCCATGTCTTCTTCCCTCAAGTCTGAGGTCATACCTGTACATTGGACAGATGGGAGCTCCTCTGATGAGCTCCTCTGATTGGTTCATCCTTTTGCTCACACTTGTGAAACCCAACAGCAAACTGGAGGCACATACTACCTCCTTTTTCAGGTGATCCAGGTCATGCCAGGGAACCATGTGGTGTCTTGTCTGCATCCAAATGAGGTAAATGTCTTTCTGTGGTGTTTAGCCTAAAGACTGTGACCAAACACCAGTCTGAAAAGCCTATTACAGTGTTAGTAGGGCATCAAGCCTCAGCCCTGAACTGAGTACATCAGCTCTGTCCCACATGCACTAGTCTTAATTGAGCATACATGTGGCATAGATGTGTGGAATGAAGCATGTTTGCCTTGTGCAGGTATCTGGTTAACACCATGCTGTGTTAAAGACTAGGACAACAGACAGAAGTTACAAATTAACCCCCCAGAATCACAAATTTAAAGGAATGGTAGATAATGACATCAATGCCAATGACCCTAGTTCTCAGATCACCAAATGATGGGCCATTGAAAGGACCACTCAGAAGCCTTGAGGGGGTTCAGACAGAACTTTATAAGTGGTAAGAAAAGGGAAATAAGATTCCCATGAGACAGAGCAAATTTACTGTAGGTTATCTGAGGTGACTGCTGGCATTGTGAGATACTTGCCATGTGATGTTTGAAGGTGCTCCCACAGCTCTCTGTGGTACTTGTGGATTAGCCCTGACCCTTTACCTTTGGGATTACAAATCCTTTTTTTCCATTTACCTCTAAGAAACACTGAGAAAGTTGTGTTTTTTTTTTCTATGAGCAGGCACAGATATTCTATGGTTGCAGTTCTTTCTTGGGACTTGTTAGACTTATGCTCATCTCCTTGGCTTTTTCCAGAAAGCCCTTGCATAGCTTTGTTACTGCTCAAATCCGGTAAGATATGTCTCTAGGTGTTTTGCTAATGGGTGCCAGGACATGAAACTATACTGCTAACTGAGCTAATTTTTTGACATTCAGACAGCCGGAAACCTGAGATTACAGCAACGTGCAAGTTTCATTTATGTCATGCTTGGAAGGGATTTTGTTTGCTAACATCCTTCTTGTTTTCCAACAAAACAAAAAAAAAAGGGGGCTTCAAAGGAAAGCTGAAATTCTGCCAATTATGGATTATGAGGATACCTGTGCAGGGATATGTTTGACAGTGTTGATACACTGCATAAGCACTGGCTCTGCACCTAAGGAACTGGTCAGACCGAGTGGCTATATCTGCTTTTAGTGAAGCCAGCAGGTCCTAGGAGCAGACCTGCTTGGTTCTTGCCCTGCTGTCCTTGCAGAGTCAGATACAAGTGTATATAGATATCTGATTCATAACCTATCCTGCGCCTCACTGGAAGATTGGTTTAGGACCAGGGTGGCCTTGATTTTATTATTAGTGCTTCCACTGGCCTGCTGCTCAGCAGTAGGTAAATGAGGTCATCGCTTTGTGACTCCATTCCCTTTTGCAAAATGTAGATAAAAACTCTTTTAATCCTGCTGATGAAAGGTAGTGTGATGAATAGCATTCTTACCCGTCTTGCCTTCCTTATAGTAGGGGTCTTTGTGAATCCATTCTATTAACAGCTCTAAGGACCATAGAAATCCCTATATAAATTAAACACAAAACCTTGGCAGTGCCATGAAACTGCAATTAGGAAATGAAAAAGCTATAGTTTTCAGAGTAACAATAGACTTGCCCACATTGCATATTGTGCATAGATTTAAGTATGCATTTAATAGTCTGACTGGTAATAAAAATATTATATAGATACAATATGTTTGAATTATTATTGCTACGCTGGAAGAACCGCACTGTTTCTGTACCCTGGCTCTTGTGTGTTTAAATTTGTAACTTCGCTGTTACTCTCTCAGACTTGCTTGCATTCAATTTCTTTGAGCTTTTTAAATTAGATATGCGTGTGATGCTCTGTGTTAAGACGAAATCAATTGATTCTTAACAGTCACGTGCTGTTAATATTAAGCCAATTAAGCTCAAATTAACACACACATTTATTTAAGCAAGGCCTTGATCTTGCAAAGGACTTGAACAGGCATTTTGAATTCTGGCTTAGCAAAGTTCCTAAGTACATCAGTGATATAAACCCTAAAAGACATAGTTCAATTGTATAAGTTAATTACTGAAGAAAACTTGGAAGTGGCACCACAGAGAAGTTATATGAATAAACACCATCATGGCAGGGGTGGGGAGGGGGAAAGGGAAAGATGAAACTTTCACAAACTCCTTTGGTAGCTCCAGTTTCAGGCCACCAAATGTACATATCCATGGAATAGGTGTCTACCCTAAGTCTTCTCAGACTAACATTTACAGACGATGAGTAAGCCCTGCTCCTACCACTTTTCCAAAATAACCATCTCTCTCTTTGGCTAGATGCTGCCAGAACTTTCATCATTGAGATGTACAGTATTTACTTTCTTCCTTAAGTTTTTGCATCCACAGACTTAGACATACAATCAAGTTATGTTGGTTCAACAAATTACTAGCCGTCTGCTGGAGTGGCTGTTCACATGTTAAGAGCTGCCTATCCACATACATGCTCTTAGCCTTCTCCAGTCACGGGATTACGTGAGACGGTTTAGCAATGCTTAACATTTCCTTAAGAGGGGTTATTGGAGTGCAGTACATCTCTAATTCCCTCAAATGCAGTCATTTTTCTAAGCCTAGATGGTATCCCTGAAGGTTTTCCATAGAGTGCCTCTGCGAGTGCACAGGCAGAAGTACACAAAGACATAAACCTGAGAGGTGAAGAAAGAGAATTGGAGGAGAAGATTAGCCCAGATCCTGCAGAGGCAGAGCTTCACTCTGCAATGACCATGTGCACAGCAATATCCAGCTGAAGATAGGTACAGGCAGGGCAGCAAGATCTTCTGCTACCTGTGTGTGGGTTTTTGTCTTTTCTGGCTGTGGAAGTCTTCAGGGAAGTAATAAGGCCATATACTGGCCCAACTGTTTGTGGTCAAGAATTTGTGCCCTCAAAAAGAAGCAGTGCATAGCCCTGTTTTATGATCAATAGAACAAATGGGGTAATTCATCCAAATTCATTCCCAGAGTAATTCTGCTGCTGCCTGTGGAGAACTACTAGGGATGCATTTAGCCCATAATCTTCCTCCATCAAGATATGACTATACTCTCCAGTGGGCAATAAAGTGCTTTGGGGCATCTAATTGAAAGTGTGACAGTTTTACACTGTTGGGAAGCAGCAGTTGTGGGTGGCATGTGCTCTGCTGGCATCTGAGGGTAAATACAGCAGGATATGTGGCAGTCTACAACTGGGAGCTACATTATGCATGTGCTGGGAACAGCAAGCCAGTGCCACAATGCAATTATAGCTTTAAACCGTGCCCAGTGTGTCTGTTCGGCAGCAGTAGACAGACAGCTCCAAATCATTATTTTTTTTCTGCTTACTTAGCTTCTGGTGATTAGGTTCCTGTTTTGCAATTGCGGTGACTAAACCAATTAAGGTGCAATTTAAAGAAGGAACTCATAAATACTGTACAAAGGTAGTATTGACATATCTAAACTTTATAAAAAAGAAGGGGGAGTAGGGGGGAGAAGGGGGAAGAGAGGAGGCTAGATTTCTGAACTGAGCAATCCATCTTAGAAGACTCTGCTACGTGCAGTAACTTCTGCAGTATGAATAAATATGCATAATCAAAAAGGGAGCACAGCTCGCTTCTCTCTATTGCTCATTTGATATACCTCTTCATGTCATATCCACTTTCACATAAACAACACAATAATAAAACATCTGCATTGCTAAATAACACTACTGTGTTCTAATTCCTCTGGAATGACATGAATAAGAACATCCTACTCCTGTTTATTAGAATTTATTGATGACATGAGTGTGTAAAGCAGCAGAAGGCATAATTAATCCTGGTACAGCCCCAAGTTACACGTCCAAACTTGACAAGATTCACTCTTGACTTGCATTACTTTCCCTCATTGCGTGATAACATCAGGGGCTTTGACAAGGTACAGATGTCCTGCTAAAGGAGTGGCAGGGAGGTGGTTTGCTCCTTGGTACCAGCTCTGGCAGATGCAAAGGGTAGGTTATGGCTTCGTGAGGAATGATGGGGGAAATTGGAGCACTTGGTGAAAAAAGAAAATAAGCAGCCCCTTGCTCGAGACAGCAAACAGCACGTTAATGAAGCTCACAGATGATGTTCAATTTGGAGGAGTAGTGAGCCCCGTCAGGGTAGAACAATAATATCGGCAGATTTAGAGAAATTAGAAATAAGAGAAGAAAATAACAAAATTAGATCAATCTTGGGGAAGACAATTTGAAACACAAAGGCAGCTGGAAGAAAAAGCTGAAAGCAAGCTGTAATGTTGAAATAAGTCCAGAGGGGATAATGGATGAGGAAACAAACATTGTTTGCAATGTGATGTGGCTATGAAAACAGTGGCATGTGTAGACATCTAGCCCCCTTTCAGTTCACCTATCTATTCCTCTTTCCCAAATCACAGACTATATGAATCCTTTGCAGCTCCAAACTACACAGCTTAGAATTTGAGGTGCAAAAGCACTGGTGTACTATATCTTCAGGTGCTGAAGCCTGTGATTCTGGACCCTCACAACTTTTTTCCTGACCTTCAAGGCACCAGTAGCTCACAAGACCTCAAAGGATAGAGGTCTTCTCCCAGGGGCCACACCATCTCTAATTCTACATGTTAGAGTTTTCACCATCCCCACGGGCATGAAGCTGAGAAGCATGCAGCTGGTTGATGGAAGCATAAACAAAACATAAACACATGTATATCCCACAGAGTGATGGCTACAATGGTTGCTAGAGAAGAGAAGGGAAAAAAATAGTTATCTCTTCTTTGCATGATGGGTTTGAACCCACAGCTCTGCGAAGTGCCTTACCTACAAGAGATGAATGCTCTGGAAG
>VZTU01025628.1:0-16734 GCA_013400835.1 Zapornia atra
TTCTTTCATTTTCCTTCTCTGCAGCCTGCCTGCTTATTCTTTGCATTTCCCTTGAGACAGTTATTCACCCCAACAGGCAGGGAATCCTGCTCTCTCCCTGGTTCTGTTTGGCACATCTCTTCTACCGCACATTTCACAGCTTCTGTTCTGAAGAAATTCCAAGCATGAAGAACCTCCACATGAGGTTCCCCAGCTCTTCATTAAATACCTCCCTTAGTTTCTCAAGGTTTTACCTTGAAAGACTCAAATCCTCCCATGAAAAATTACTTTTGCCAACCTTCCAAATGTAAACAGTATTAGCTTCTGCCCAGTCAGGATATTGATCTGTAAACCAAGCCTCTGTTAGAGCCACTGGACCATCAAGGCAAGGCAGTAACTTGAAAAGGGGAATGGCCTCGTGGCCTCTTAACTAGTAGGTTTTATTTCAGAGATAACACAGCACAGCTTCTGCTTATAATTTCAGAATTAGAAGAGACAGCTAACACGCACATGGAGCTAAAGGAAGCAAGTACATGCGTTTTGTTTTTCTTTTTAACAACAGGAAAAGGTTTCCCAGGTGCTGCAGTGTGTCATGGTATGTCCATGAGGAGATGCTCGACCCTGTAGCCGTAGGTCAGACGAAGAAATCTCAGATGACAAAACCAGAGCGGGTTATCAGAATGACCCACAGGGACTTTCAGCAGAGGCACGTCTTCATTGCTTTTGTTTGCTTCTTACAGGTGGGTGACTGCTCAGCACACGTAGCTAAATGCACGGGCTTGACCTTAAAAAGGCACTATGACATAAGCCATGCTGGGAGGTTTTTTTGGAGGGTTTGCATCCGTTTTAAGATGCTTCTGTTCAGAGAAAGACCAAGAGGACATGTGAGACTGTAAGGTGTGACCCTGCAAAAAGTACTCTTGAAGGAGACTGAGAACTAACGCAGCTCCCAGTCTCTCAGCCCCTGGTGGGTTTCTTGAAGAGCCCCGAAGCACTGCGCGAACGTGCTGACAAAAGCCGCAGCGGACACGGCTGAGCGGGTCCAAGGCGGGCAGGACTTCCCTCCTCGGCCGCCTCCGCTCGGCATCCCTGTGCCTGAGCTGCGGGAGGCCCCGCGCCCTCGCACAGGGTTGGGTGCGCGTGGCCCGGCTGCCCCCGGCGCCAGCACCAAGCCCGAGTGAGGCGAGGGAAGAGGTCGGCGCCTGGGCTGCCCTCGCCCGGCCAGCCCTCAGCCCGGAGCTCCGACCCGGCCCTTTCTTTGGAAGCCCAGGTGCTTTCCCACGGAGGACAGAGAGCGCCGAAGGGAAGCACGGAACTCAGTCCCGTCTCAACTCCGTCCCGTCTCAGCTCTTCCCGCACCGCTCTCCTCCGCTGAGCTCCGCGTACCCCCTGCGGNGGTCCCGGCCAGCGGTGCCGGCGACGACGGCGCTCTCGGCACCTTCGGCCCGCATCCCCCCATCCCACTCAGCGCCTCCCTCCGGGGCCGCCGCAGCACGGGCCGGGCCACCGGCCCCGCCTCCCGGCCTCTCCCGCACCGCTAGCCGGCCGCAAAACCGCCCGTGTGCGAGACGGGGCTTTGCTCCCGCCTCCGTCCGTCTCGGCGCGTCTCTCCGCGCGCGGGATTGCTGTTAATTCCCGTCGGTTTTCCAAGGGAAATTCAGCGCGGTTCTGCGGGATTTCCTGTTCCGGAGAGGGGAAGGAGAATCGCAACTCGACCTCCAATTTTCCACCCCCTCTCTTTGGGGAGAGAGGGGGATACGAGGCGGACCCCGCTGCTGGGATCACCGCGTCCTGCCGACGGCTGCGGCGGCACGGCCGGCTGGGCAGGAGAGAAGGAAGTTTCAGCGGCTGAAGCCTTCCCCCGCTCAGGAGCGGAGCGGGGCCCGCTGACGGTGGTGCGGGACAGGCACGCGTCTCGCCGGCTCCCCGCCCGCCGCCCCCGTTTCCCAGCCGGGCTGCCGCAGGATGGGCAGGCGGCGGTGGCTCTGGATGCAGCCCTGCTTCCTGTGGCTGGGCTGCCTGGCGCTCTGGGCGCAGGGAGCGGCCGGGCAGCAGCAGCCGCCAGCAGTCCGGCCCGCGGGAGGAGCGGGCAGCATCTACCCTGCCGCCGCGTACCGGGAGGACGGGGCCAGGAGCGCCGGCGGCGCCGGGCGGCTCCGCCGGCGAGGACAGCGGGACGCGCTCCGCGGGTAGGGACGGTCTTTGGGTTGGCGCGACTGCATGAAAGGCAGGCGTTGCGTGGGGCTGTGCTGCAGCTACCAGATATACCGCATCGGGCTTTGCGTTATTAAGATATTAATTCGCTTTACCTTGGCTTGTACAGAGGTGTGATATGAGCGCTGGGCTTCTTTTCTAATGCTCTCGGTAATTATTGGTAATTTGAACTAGTTAATTAGTCTTTATGCCCAGTTGTCCCCTCTGCCTTGTGTCGGAAGGCAGCGTGAAGACAATTTCTATAGCCAGACTTGTAGGGCTGCTTATGGGTGCAGAGCCAGGCTGATCCCTCACACCCCTGCTGAAGTGCTGTTCTGGCTGCATGGGGCCTGCTGTTGCTCTAGTCTGCCTCCCCTTTTTGCACTAACCAGTTGAACTGAAAACAATGGAAATAAATGCCTTGGAGCTTCTTCTAGGTGAAGGAAAATGTTCCTTTGGGGAGGATTGTTTGTAGAGATTGATTGTGTTTCAGGTGGTTTCTTCCCTTGGGTGTACTTCAGACTTTGGGTTCAATTTACAGTGCTTTACATTTTGTCTATCCATCCATCTGTTTGTGTGATAGGCCTAATGTATGTGGCTCAAGATTCCATTCCTACTGTTGTCCTGGTTGGAAAACGCTCCCTGGAGGAAATCAGTGCATTGTTCGTAAGTGTCTGATTTCAAGTTCCTACTGCCCTAGGGCTGATCATGAAAAGAAATAGTCTTCTGTGAGTTACCACTCCGTCCTGCCTGAGAAGAGAGAATCGGGTTCTGTCTTTTGCCTTACTTTTACAAAAGAGGAAAAAGTGAATGGATTTACAGCTCTGCATTTCTTGGAATCGAAGGGTTGGCAACTTGCAGAATTTGCTTTGGTGTGGTCCTCAGAGGCATGTTTCCCCTTAGCTTTTTAAAAAGAAGAGCATAATAACGAAGGAAAAGGAAAAAACTTGGATAAATCGTGTCATCAACTATAGCAAGAGGAAGAAATAAGTCAAAAATTCCTGACATAGAGCAAATGAGACCTGAAGTTTTGTGCAACTTCTGTGCTAGACATGGAATTACAATCAAAACGAAAACTTTTTTTTACATCTGGGGTGCTTATTCTCTAGCCTGTCACTTGCAGTTGTGTTCTAATAGCTGTCAAGTGTGTAGACTCAGATTACTGCCTGGTCACGACAGGGATGGTTCTGACAGATGTGGCTGGTTGCACAGCTTGAGAGAAACCAAGTATGCTCAGTAGTCTGGTTAGGAAACGTCTCCCTAGAAAAGAAATAGAGGATTAAGTTGGATTTTCTGTCTGTTCGATAAAAGCAGATACCAGACACATGCTTGTTGCAGTCCTTGAATTGCGGTCTGAGACTGTTCCCATTCATCCCAGCCATCTCTTTTCCTAGTAAGTACGCTCAGCTTCAGAGCTGAGGTTCAGTTCAGAGCATAGTGCCCTTTACATTAGCACAAAGTCTTTGTTAGACTCCATCTACCAAACTACCAACACGCAGGGCTAAACTAGGGAAGGAATGGGTGGTAAGCCAAGACCTGCTGAATGCAAATATGCCATCTGGGCTGTTTCCTTGTGATTCAGGGCCATCACATCATCCTGTTCACGTCTCTTTGTTTTACATGAATAAAATTGCCTTGGTAATATTTCTGGTGACCGTTGCTGTGTACTGCTGGTTTTCATCTAAGGTTGACCCATCATCTTCTGAGGAAGATGCTGGTGTTGATACTACTGTGGACTAAGAGGCGCTGCTCAGAATGTTCAGTTCACATTGTCATCCCTGACAGTACTGGCTTACTTAAATGTAACATGGAGTTGTGCAGATGGATTTTGGCTGCATAATGTACTCTTGATAGTTTTTTCAAAACCTAGATGGGTAAGTAGCCCAAGTGAAATTAGTGAGAGGTGACAATTTAAGTGCTTTCACAAGTCATTATATAAATTATCCTTTAAATTGTGACTCTCGGCGTCTCTCTAAGACCTTAGTCTCAAGTCTCCTCACATTCAGAACAAGCTTTAACTCACTCTGAATTTATGTGCTCAGGGGGCACCTTTCAGCTCCTGTTTACTCCTGGAGCTCAGTTGCAGCTCTTGGACATGTTGGACGGATAAAGGATTTTGCCAGACCACCTCTAAGATTGGCTGTGCCGCTTTCCTCGTTGAGTTTTTGGCGAAGGTTGCAGAGCGCAGGTACCAGTGCTCACATTAAGCATGTGTTGAGATGGGAGTCCCTCTAGCTAAAGCTGTTCAGTCAAAGCTTCCTGCACAGGATGGTGGGCAAGCTGGCAAACCTCTTCTTGGAGATGCATTGATCATAATTAGCGCAGATTGCAACTGATGAGTTTAAAGTCTTACTTCAGGAAGAGAGATCTCCGAGCTAGTGGCGAGTCATCAGGAAACCATTCTGAGCTTCCTGTGTTTTCAGTTGATAACATTTTGGGCAATCTGTGACATATTTACCATTGCAAGTGATCTTTGATGTAACAAAGAAAGGTCTGGTTGGCTTTCCTTTTTCTTGAGAGAAAATGAACTGTCCTGAGGAAAGCGTATATTTAGAGTGTGCTTTCATATGTAGGGCTTTTGGTTGATAAAAGGTGGTTCCAAGACAGAAAATAAACTAACAAAATATTTAAGTGTAGACCTTGCTTAATCAGGAGACGGAATTGCACCACATAGAGACAGCTCAAACAGTGATGTAAGGAAAAGAGCCCTGTTCCCCATGGTTGTCATTGCTCTGAATCCAAGACATGTGTCTCTCTTTGGCATCTGCTAATGGAAAAAGTATTTCATATCAGTTTGTCGCTAGTTTCAACTAAACAACAAAATCCCACAAAGTCTTTCACCTCTCACACCTTCATATTTCAGGCATAGTTGTAGGGGAATTTAATTACAAGTGTAGATGATACACATTGCATTCTTATGATGCCCCGAGAGTGATGCCAGTGGACCATTTGTGTGACTTTGTCTACTCCTCGCTCATGAGGAGAATGTGGTCTTTACTGGGCTATGTCAAGGAGGATGCAGGTTTACAAAATCTGTTCTGGTTTGGTCATGCTTGGGATCGGAACAGAGCTTGAGATTTGGTAGAGAGAGTGCAAAAGGGAGCATGTAAATTTTGCAGGGTATGTTTTTGAATTCTCGTGTGGGGCAAGAAAGCAATTTGCTTCCATATGGGAGTCTTGTCACCTTTACGGATGTTTTTCAGAAGCAGAGCACAATTTTTCAATGTATCTAGCTAAGTGACTTGTCTTCTTCTTTCCTCTTAATGTATACAGGCAGGTTTTTGAGCTAATTGGCCTATTCTTGGCACCTTCTCTGTCTTCTCTAGTTCATCAGTGGAGACGTACTTGCAGATTATTTGATTCTGTCAAAATCCCAGAATTATTTGCAAAGTACTGTGAATCTTGCTTGTTCCTTTGCTTCACAAGCTCTCTCTGACCCATAGATTTTTTTTTGAGATCCTCCTGTGCTGTACTGGCTCTTAATATCTCAGGCTGCCCTTTGGTGCATTTGCTACTCTAGCAGGTTCTTTAGATGTATTCATTTGGTGTTCCTTTAGAATCTGGATTCGACCTGTCAGGTCTTTTCTGGTGCTGTTGTCTCTTTGTGCAGTGGAGCTCCCTTGTCTGGTGACTCAGAAGGGACCACAGATCTTAGGTGCATCAGGGCATAGCACAACACTGTGCACGTTATCCACACAAAATATGGATGTGTGGACTTGCTTCCCTGAAATTCCTATACAGTTGGTTTCTACATACAAACATGGAAATATTTGAGTACAGGAAAATGCATTTTGGGAGAACTCCACAAATTCTGAAAAGCCCAGCATTTGGACGCTGATTTCTCACAACACATCTTTGTGTAAAGGATGGATATCTTTGGAAAAAAGAGACTGTACAATAGCTGTAAAATAGCACTTATGAGAGAAGCTGTACCAAAAATTTGCATTTATGATCTGTGCTGTTTATACCCTTTCAAATCTTGGATTCTTGGTAAAGTATTGTACAGGTCTCGTGGTCTGAGATAGATAACTTTAAGAATTTTACATTACTTGTGCAACGGGCTGGTATTTCTAATTAGGGAAAGAGTTGATTATCTCTTTGCAGTGGTCAGACTAGTTTTTGAATATGTCAGATTTGATTGTTTGTCTTGAATTTTTTCAGAGATCCCAATTATACCAAAATTCAGTTTGCTTTATTAACTGTGGCAATGACCCAAGTGCTCAGGTGTTTTGTGGGGGTTCTTGGTTTGTTTTTTCCTTCTGAAGAAGAATTTTCTTTTTTTCCTGTAGTTGAAGACTAAGGTTAATCATTGTCTTTTTAATTGTGTTCTTCTGCAGCAATTTGCAGAAATAGCTGTGGTGATGGATTTTGTTCCCGTCCTAACATGTGCACTTGTGCAAGTGGACACCTATCACCTACCTGTGGATCGAAATCTCGTAAGAACTTACTATATTTATTTTCCTTAGAGATGTCATTTTAAGTAATTATCTTTGCATGTCAACTCAGAAATAACTGTTCTTTAAAAGCTTCTCATTACTTTATACATGCGTGTAGCTTACGCTGTGCTATGACTCTGGTTTTGGTAAAGTTTGGTATACCACGTGTGCATGTTTGCTTTTTGTGACAAATTGAAAATAGATGTGTGTTTTACAAGATAAGCAAGTTTAAATGTGTGTTAACATTTTCATTGACCACATTTTCTGAAGAAATGAAGATTGTACAACCTCCAAGAGAATTAACATTGCTAAGTTGCTAAATGTAGTTGTGGAAGATTCTAAATTCCTCCCTCACAGTGCCTTTTGAAATACTGGCTGACCAAAAGCTACAGGTGGGGTGGATTTGTTCCCAAGAATACCTAAGCATACACTTAAAAACAGAACATATATTGCACAAGGCTCATGTCAGCTTCCAGTTGTCTCTGTTTTTATCTGCATTTGCTTCCCAATGTGGTCTCTTGGCTAAGAATGGTGTCTCTCTGCCTGGGCCCCGTTGCAGAACAGCAGTGCAGCATCAAGTGCATGAATGGCGGCACGTGTACGGATGACCGGTGCCGGTGCCAGAAGGGCTACGTCGGAACATACTGCGGGCAGCGTAAGTAACTACTCTGCTGCACGCAAAATTCAATCCAGGTCCTGCAAGTTAGCCTTGCTTACTTTAAGTGGAGTAGGAAGATAAAAATGCCAGTATGCTGAAGTGTAACGAAATGTCTGTGAGAAATTTAATGCTGTTTGGGGTATAGTGTTTAACTTAAAGTCAGTTTATTCAGGAAGTCCATTTGTGTTCTGTAAACCTCAGATTAGTTATTGAATTCACCTAAATGTTTTCAACAATCCTTTGGGAGCAATGGCAGCATACGTACCACTCTTTTTAACAGATGATCACTGATGTTTCATTCTCTTTGACAGAGTGTCTCCATCTTAGATGAACAGCCTTAGTGCTAGGTTAAAGCATGTGGGGTTTTATTTTTAACTTGACTAAGGAATAAGATTAAACACAGTTCAAACTTTCAGATACCTTTTCAGTTTGGCAGATCAGTCACTTGCGCAGCTATACCTATCGCAGTGCAGTGTTTACAAGCTACACAGCTTTAGCAAACAGAAATCTCAAAGCTGCAGCGCTGAAGACAGACTCAAGTGTTCTGAGGCTACTAAGTAACTGGTAATGTAGTTGCTGAAGGTATTCTGAAAGAACTAGAAACAAACCACAGGCACATCTACAAAGAACGGTAAGACTGCATAGTGTGGAAGGACATAATTTTGTCTCAGTCATTTTTGCAAATCCTAGAGAGCATTCTTATTCTTGCTTTATTTCTACTTGGATAAAACACTCTAAGATTGTAGGTAGTAATTGTAATCCTAAAATGTGATCCCTGTCATGGTCAGATTTACTTATAAGAGTTGCTATCCCCTTTCTACTAATTTTAAATTATGGGGTCAACACCTGAATGCTCTCAGATGGGGCTTATTTGCAGTGAGTAAAGGAAAAGAGGATTGAATTTTCAAGCGGTGACTCTAAAGGACTCCAGAACATTTGCAAAGGTTGGTCTCAATGTATAGGATACTTAAAATTTCCAGTAAGATTATTAATCTTCTAGACACAGCATGCAGTGAATATCTGAAACATAAAAATATATTACTTTATACTATAATGTAATTGTATCTTAATTCTGCTGAAGTTAATTGTATCATTAAAATGTCATTGTCCATTGATTAAGTAACACAGAGAAATATTTTTGTTTTGTGACTAAGATATACATTCTCAGTAAAATTTAATTCATTTTTATTGCTCTTTGTAGAGAACTAAGGCTTTATCACATTTCCACATGAGTATCATAGAATCATAGAATATCCTGAGTTGAATGGGACCCATAAGGATCATCAAGTCCAACTGCCCTGTGATACAGAATGCATATGTCCATTTTTTTCCCAGATTGAAATATATACCTTCCTTAAGTTGCTGAGGTACTTTTGCAGTGGAAACTCAAATATGTTACAAATGCCACCTTCAAAATGGGGAGACTTGCACAGAATCACATGGGATCATAGAGTGGTAGGGGTTGGAACTGACCTCTGGGAATGGTCTACTTCCCGCTAAAGCAGGATCACCGAGAGCACGTTGCACAGAATCACATCCAGGCAGGTTTGAATGTCTCCAGAAAAGGAGACTCCACAACCTCTCTGAGCAGCCTGTCCCAGTGCTTTATCACCCTGACAGTAAAGAAATATTTTCTCATGTTCTGATGGAGGTTCCTGTATTCCAGTTTGTGCCCACTGCCCCTTGTTCTGTCACTGAACACCACCGAGAAGAGTCTGGCCCCAGCCTCCTGATGACCACCCTTTAGATATTTATAAGTGTTTGTGAGATCCCCTCTCTATGGGCTAAACAGATTCAGTGCTCTCAGCCTTTCATCATACTAGAGATGCTCCAGTCCCCTTACCATCCTCGCAGCTTGCCACTGGACTCTCCAGAACTTCCCTGTATTTCTGAACTGGGGAGTCCAGAAGTGAAAGGGAGACAGCCTTGAG
This sequence comes from Zapornia atra, assembly GCA_013400835.1. NCBI lineage: Eukaryota > Metazoa > Chordata > Aves > Gruiformes > Rallidae > Zapornia > Zapornia atra. Next base: position 9,198 of record VZTU01025628.1, read on the forward strand.
ACTGCTAGACCAAAATGTCTGCACTGTTCTTTATAGCCACTTGAAAATGATGCGTCTGTCCTATAAGATGAAATGCTTTGTTTTGGAACATGGCTATATGTCCTGGAAGCAATGAGCCTGAAAATAGACAGAATAAGTAAAAGCAGTCTTTTAATGGTATTTTCCAACCTCCATGAAGAACTGACTTCCTTTCAAATGGAGAAGATTTTGGTGTTTTGTCAGGAGCCTTTGTTCCTGATTCACGCCATTGGTAATTTGCCTAAGTGGGAGTTCTGAAGTCCTGCAACTGTAAAATACCTTCTCCACTGATACATACCATGGATTTATATCCCACAAAAATAATTTTATTTCCTGTTGGAGTCTTTTGGGAAACACCGTGTTTGAAGGTACTTAAAGCTGAGTTAAACCAGCATCTCTGTTGCTCTAAACATCACTTCTACCAGCAGCATCAACTCTGGGAACTGAAGTATCTGTCTCTCGGACTCCCCAAGCCTGCCTTCTTGAAAGATTTCTTGCTGTTGTGACTGAATATCATAATTTATTATGATAAAAAAACTCAAAACAGTTGAATTTTTATCTATTAACTTAGGTGACAAGTAGGTGTTCTTACGATAAGTGACTAGAACTGCATCATGGATTAAAAATATGCTTAAATTAAGCATGTGCTCAGAATAAATAGGATTAATTAAATAACTGCTTGCAATTAGCATTAACCATTAACTAATGGAATTTCTGCTAAAGGAATTTGACTTGAACAATCATTTTTGACAATGATGGGTAGGAAGATCAGTTTGATCTTCAGGTTCAGAAAGACTTAGAGCTATTTAGAGGAAAAAATATTGTTCAGTGGTGCATATAGTTTTTGGAATACCTACTATAACATTTTAAACTTTTTTTGTTAATTAAAGCTGTCTGTGAAAGTGGCTGCCAGAATGGAGGACGGTGTATTGGACCTAATCGCTGTGCATGTGTCTATGGATTTACTGGCCCTCGGTGTGAAAGAGGTAAAAATATAATAAGCAATGAAATTATGAGGAGTTATATGCAACAGTACAGTTTGTGTATACTTTATGCTGTCTATTTTCTGGTTGACCCAGTAAGCTCCCAGTAAATCATTTATTATTTGTAATTTCAGAAGGTGTTTTCCTTCTTAGTCTGGTAGCCACATTTCAGATTGGCAAGTACAAAGCTGTCACAATTGGTAGAAATTTGAGCTATTTTATGCTGCTTATTTTGTTTGTATAATGGTTAAAAGATGAGCTGTCTTTTGCTCTCAGCTACTGTGGAATAATTACTGGTGGTGGCCTAAAAATTAAAACACGTTCACAGTTTATGAAAAGGTTCAGCATTCAAGAAACTTCAGGGTGAGGAGCAGCTGATACACAGAGAGTCCATTTCACAGGAAGTTCCCTATTTGATCATCATCAGGGGAGCTTGACGTGCTGACACTGAGAGAACAGTACATGGAGGGTAGAGCAGAGTGGAGATGCTGCAGGCTAGGCTCTGTGATCTATGGGCAACTGGTGTGCTATGGTACCAAAAAGCTGCATTGTTTTCTTCGCTGAGTAAGTACTGAACCATAACTCAGCTAGGTATTCATTATTTTCCTGACAAGATCATGTCTTCCAGGTCAACTTTTGCTCATTATAATATCATTATAATACAAAACCACACCTCCATCCCAAAAGCTACCAGCCTCCAAGGTACGTCCACTCCTCACTGAGCATGTGCTCTGAATTTCTGCTAGCCTATACCTTTAAACATGAAGTGAGGAAAATTTACACCAGACACAACAAAGATATGCATGACTAGAGTCACTCAAGCTCGACCTGATAGGTAAAAATAGTATAAAAGTAGCCCATATCCATTCATGGTAGCAGTACCATACAAAGAAGTAAGGGAAACTTTTTTCGGATGTATTCAGATCTTGTCTATTTGGTCTTACCCTATACTCCTATAACTTCTTGCCATGCAGGCTGTGGCAGGTTATGTTCAGGAGGTTTCGTGTCTTCTAGCCATTGTGTACTGCTGCATGAGCAGTTATAAAAGGACATGAGTCTTTTCTCAAGTTGCTTGGCTTATCTTAGCTTTCTCCCAATGTTTGTAAACTTTGGTGCCTAACAGAAAAAATGCCCTTTTGATTAATGAGGTTTTATGCTTTTGTAGGAGTTGTGGGAATATAATCTTTTTGCTGATTTTTGGTTTATATTGGCTACTATTGACCTGAAGTAAAGGTTCTTTATGAGGTATAGGATGTGTGTGTGTATACATAAGCTCCAGAGAGCTAACTGGACAAAGCAAGAATTATTACTTCCCTCCCTGCCCCAGGACGTGGCAGGAGGTTGTTACTTGTTGAAGGCTGAGCACGGAAGCTTCAGCAGATTTTAGCAGTGAACCAAATATCCAGAGTTCCAGTTTGAGGTTTTAACTCAGGGTGTCATCCCTCCTGTTCTTAAAGTGGTGTAAAACTTGAGTTTTGCATGGTGTAGGACTGGGCATAAATGAAAACGCAGGGCATTTTAGGAGAAGGCAAGGAGAAAGAAAGGTAATAAGATTAAGTAAGAAATAATTACTAAATGCTGCACTCAGGTAACAGTGAGTGTTATTCTTCTTGACAGATGGCCATGTGTCCTCGTGTGGTTTTCTTTCAGTGCACAGTAAAACACCAGTTTAATAAATTTTCAGTCTGGTTTTAGCCTTTAGGACGTGGAGGATATGTTCTTGAGATATTTTCTGCAAGTTTTTAAAGGAGTCATTCTCATCTTGTTGAGTGAAGGAAAAAACCCCCACATTAGTTCCCTGTAGCATACTCTCACTACATGGTGCAGTTCATAGTGGGTGTTCATCACTGTTGTGAGTAAACACAAGTTACATCATAAACTTGAAGTCTAATTTAACTAAAATCAATGAAGTTAAATCAGTTCAGTGTAATCCCAGTCAGTATCTTTCTCTTGCTTCCCTCTTTTCCTTTCTTTGTGTACTTCAAGTTATGATGATTAGTATTCACTCCCTCTTGCCCGCTTGTCTTCAGGTTGCATTATCATAGTCTGTTAGATATGCTGGAATGCTATGAATATATAGCATATCCTTATAAATTATTTGAATCATTCTCATGGTGAGTATACTGCTTGTTGTCTATGAATGCAGAAGACCAAAGTTGTTTATGCTATTTTGGACAGGTAACAACCATGGTAGCAGACCTAATGAGTTCAGAGATGCAATGAGATGCAATGAGTTCAGAGATTCAATGGCAGTACAATCATTTAAGTTAGAGCTAAAGACCATCATGGATCAAAGTGCCATTGTACTAATCAACCAAACAAAAGGCAGTCTCTGGTCTAGAGAGTTTCTGTGGCCTGTTACTGCAAATAAAAAGAAGGAAGGATGCTTAAGCTGAATATGTGCAAAAAGTAGCAGGGAACTGTACCTCTTGCAAGGTTATGGTGTGATTGGACAGTAAGATCCTTCCTTTTCTTCTGTGGAGACGTCAGACTTTGCAGCAAGCAGATAGCTGTGGGCATCCTTAATTCTGAGCGACTTCTGAACAGCACAATTTATCAGGAGTAGCCTCTGTCCACCTCGCGATTCCAAAAGCCATGAAAAACTATCTTGAGGAGTATAGAGCAGTTGCAAGTTTCTCCAGAGCTGAAGCTTGGTCTACAAAAGGAAGATGAAAATGTAGATTTGGATAACCTCTGCCAAGGACTTGAGAATTTTAGTCAGAGCAAAACGTAGCTCTCCTGAAACTCATGTACAGTAAAAGATTTTAGCTTCATGTCAGAGTTTAAGAGGGAAGTATTGTAGATACACAGCTCCAAACTTTGAAATGAAAGAAAGAACTACTGGAGTTGTTATACTCTATGCTTATGCCAAATAGATATATTTTATTTATACATATAGTTCAAATCTGTATTTGACAACTGATGTTTTCTATTACCTACAGGAGGAACAAGTCCAGGAGACTATAAAGTATGAGAGGTTTATGTGTTGAGTAGGACTTAGACTGGGTTATGTTCTGCATCTAGAGATTATTCCCTGCAAAGTAAAACAAGATTCTGATATTACAGAGTAGTCAAACAAAATCATGAGTCAGGAATGTGTTGCACAGAAGAGAGAAGATGATATCTTTGTGAAATTCTGACTGGTCTTACCTATTCCTTTCCTCAGTGAAAATTTTACTCTGTCAGATGCATCAGAATATGAGTTCATTTTTTTTTAAATTGGTTGGGGGGGGAGTGAGGCTACAGGAGCTGAACAAAGCCATGACGGCTTTGTTAAGAGTTTCAGAAGAAAAAAAACATTCTTCAGAAGTAATGAGGAAAATTCAGAATTTTATTAAACTAATTAATTCATAATGTATCCAGAAAAAAAATCTGAAGATATTTGGAGAAAAATATAGGTATGTTAGAAATCACAGTTGTCAACAGGGATTGTCTGTAGCAAAGAAAGTGTAAATCCCCCTGAAATCTTCAAGTGAATAGGAAGGCTTTTTAAAAAATTCTTGAAGTGCTAATGTCTTGTATCACTACTGTAGGCATAGTAGGTAAATTTTAAATCAGAAAAAAAGCAGAAAGAACATTAGGTTAATGAAAAGAAGCTCTTGAAAATGCCTGGAGAGGAACTAACAGCATATGAGAGAGTAGTTGTACAAATTCAGACCAAAGGGACAGTCTAGCCAAGAATCATAGAATCACAGAATCATAGAATGGCATGGGTTGGAAGGGACCCCAAGGATCATAGAGTTCCAATCCCCCTGCCAAAGGCAGGGCCACCAACCTCCAGGCCTGGAATCCCGTAACCAGTTTAAGAGGAGAAGTGGCATTTTCCCTGAATTTTTTCCCAGGGTCAGGTAATTTTGTGGCTCTGGATTTTTGTGAGCAGGTAGCATTAGAATAGCTTTTAACGCTTTGTTACTCTTTTTTTGTTGGTGCTTGTGACCAGCTTGCTTTGTCCCTGTCCTGGGTTTGGCTAGGATAGAGTGAGAAGATTTTTCTTTCCTCACTCCTGTGATCACTTAGGAGTACATGAATCATCGTGGGTCCCAGTATTCCTTACAGTGTGAAAAGTAGTAACATTTCCTCTTTCTTGTTTCTTGGCCATGTAAGGAACTTCCACCTTGTTTTGTGCACTGTTTGCTTGAAGAACCTCTTCGTTGAGGTCCTTTGGGTATCCTGCTATACTCTAAACTGCTTCCACCTAAGAGGTGTGTTGATCCATTAAGGAGCACAGGTATTGGTGCAGCAAATTTAAAATAAACCATAGTGCTGTCACTATAGGAGGGATCTCACTGAGGTTCTGTACAAAAGTTTTGTATGATACCCTTGTGTTAAGCACTGAGGTCCTGGATTATTTCCTGTATTCAGTTTCAGCTTGTGTCATAACTACAAGTCCAGTAGTGTTGTGTGCATGATTTGTCATGTATTTATATGCAAAAGGAGTCACTGAGGAGGGGGTGTGTGTAAGCTTTGTTATTCCAGTTGTTAGCATGTATATCTGAGGGTTTTTATTATAAAAACAGGTTAGTGAGAAAAGGTGCTCTTCTGACAATAGAAAAATAATGGCGTTTTACACATTGTTACATGTTTTCAAAGCTCTGTGAGATGATGTTTGGTCTGTTCTCTTTCCTTTAACTCCCTAGAGGCCCCAGAACCTCTTCTGGGTTTTGCCATACCAGGACATTTCATAATAAGATGTCTAAATGATCTGGTGAACATTTATTGTAGGTTGCTCAATTCACATAATTAAATAGCATACCTGTGACATGGCTAGTATAGTGTCAGCATATTCTATCTATGGCTTTAGATACTGGTGAGTAACTGTCCTGAAGCATCATAAACCTTCTTGTTATTTTGGCATACCTAAGTGTTGTGGTGCTCTTTGCCCTGTTTGTCACCATTTTTATGGATGACCATAAATCTAATGTGGCCTTTTATAAATGTAGGAAATATAGCATGAATAGTTGAATAGTTTCAATAGAAAGAAATGTATGTTTTATTTAGAGTCAAAACAGATTTTTATTCACCCTCTGATGCACACATTGGGCATGTGTCTGTGTGTGTTTACAAAAGACTCCTGTTGTTTAAAGAATGTAATTTTTTAACCTGGAAGGTTGCATTTCCTCTTTCTTTTTACTATTCAAAAGTCTTTGAGTCATCCAAACTGTGAAACAGGAATAATACCATATAACCAGTTACATAGTGTAACAAGACAATTTAGTGTGTAAATTTATACTAAGATAAAAATTATTTGAAAGGAATTTGTTGATTCATGGTCATAATTTCATAATAGAAATTCATGTAGTCATATAGTCATGGAAATTATCATTATTTGAAACACAGTCAGAGGAGAATTAAATGCATCTTGTTTGTTTGGAAAGAAGCACAAACATGACAAAACCAAAAAATGTTGCACAAAGCAAGTAACTGGCAAATATTCTGTCAAAACTATGAAAAAGAATAGGTGACAATAAAGAGATTTGCTGTGAGCCCTTTGGGAGGGCACTAATTTTTCCTCCTTTAGAAGTTGCCTGCTCCGGCTGCTTTGCTCTCTTAATTCCTCCCAATGAGACAAGGAAAGTTCTAGCAGTCTAGGTTTTCTGGTTGTTTTAAAGGCAAGGAAGAGAGAGTGTTATTTGCAACTAAGATTCTCAGTTAAGGACCTGAAATTTTGTAAATGATAGATGGTCATTAATAACAAGTTACCTATCTTTCCATACAGCAGAAAGCAAAGTGCTAGCAGAAATATAGAATGGCTTCATTTAGTAGTATTACCTAAGTTGATTGCAATAAAATGTGGTTTAATTGTAATAAATATTCAAGTGTTACTGGGCTCTATTTCAAAGGTCTTTTCCAACCTAGTTATTCTGTGATTCTGTGGCTCAGTCTTAGCTATGTTTCTAGTAAAGTAATGACTTTTCCAAGTCTAGTAAAGGTAGAATAAAATGATGGTGTTTTCAAGCAATGATCTCCTTAGGAACACTTGCTTGTGAAAGCTTCCTCCTGCCCTTTTTTCAGGTGACTTCCTAGAGAGAAGGTTTTTCATTGTTTAATTGCTACCTTAAATTAGCCAACTAATAGTGATATGCAGAGTGTTTAAAGCATGAAAATCCCAAAACAGCAGTCAATGGACATGAAAAATGTAGCAGTTAAAATATCCCTTCTGAATCAACAAGCTGTTGAAAATCGTGGAAGGGAAAGAGTCGGGAATGAAGCTGAATAGAATAGAAGCAGCATGGGTAAATGGTAAAATCTGCATCAGATGGGGATTGACAAGCAATGTTTTGATGAGCCCTGTGGAAAATGAAGACATTAATGCCTGAGCTCAGTTCATAGAAAATTTTCAACACGTTGTGTGTTCACAGCAGTGGAGCTAAACACACTGTAACACCAGCAGCACATTTGGAAAAGCTGTATAAGGTATTGGCTGGAAATCCTGACATGCTGCTAAACTCATTGAGGTGTTAAAAGCTGTGCAACAAGGAATTTGGGTAAATTTCAGAAAGAGCTGGAGGGATTTCACTAAGACGAGTCCTTGCTGA
>VZTU01025630.1:0-46606 GCA_013400835.1 Zapornia atra
TATGGTGAGCAGTAATAATGTTCTAATGCTTCCTTGCATTTGATCAGTAGTTACCGGTTTTTAATATAACAGCCCTCACAGTACTTAGGAGCTCATAGAACATATTGTGATGTTATGTTGCTAATTTGTTTTAAAATATAAAATGTTTTAAGCTTTTTGTCAAAAGTGATAACATCATATTACAAATAAACCTTTTTGTGGTTGTAAAATTTAGCTTATAAATCATTCAAATTGAAGTGAAAAAAAACACAGGTCATTGTTAATGACAGTCTATCCTACTATTAAGAATATATGTATTTTTGTAAAGGAAAAGCACTTGTAGATATTTAATCAGTCTGATATCTATCTATGTTAATGTTTTGGAAAAAAAAGAAAACAAAATGCTGCTTAGAGAATCACGTATTTTTATTTTTTGTGCTCCAATGCATTTTCTGTTGATTTATGGAATGTTTATTCTGTGTGAAGCTGTATAGTTAGTACAGCTGGGCTAAATGCATTTCTTAACTTAATCAGTTGTATCTGAATACAATGGTATTTTTTCTGTCCGATCAGAAAGCTAATTGCAAAAGATAGACTGGTGGTGCTGTTTTTCGTCTTTGATATTAGCTTCATTCTGCCTTATATTTCTACTTCATAATAATTGTAAAACAATACTAATTCTTTTTTGTGATTTTTGCAGTTTAATGGATGTTTCAGGGTGTATTTGGTTATTCAGTCGAATCTTATTACGCTTATAAACATTTTTATGAAATGGTGACAGAATTTTAGGTACAGCATCTAAAATAAACAGTTCCCCAGGTGAAAAAGTATGCCAGATTAGTGGTGTTTAATACTTGCTTTCCTGCAAAGGAAAGTACTGCTGGGTACACACATAGAACATGATTGCATCACTAAAGTTTCTGAGCACTTGTACAGAGTATTTTTTAAGTTCAGAATAACTCATTTCTTGTAACATTTTGCAGCTATTTCAAGCCTCACTCTTAACTGTATTTTGATTCAACATAACTATTTTGATTCAACATAGTGCATTAACACAGTTTCAGGCAAAAAACCAAACAATAAAGCAAAGAATTTTATTAAAGCACAGTAAAGAGTGTCAACGTTTGTTTGTAGTTATTAGTGTATAATCCAAAATCTATTCAGTGGGATTCTACAGGGGTCTATTCCATGGGCCCGATGCTGAGTTAAGCTCTGCAGCATGACCTCAGAGAAGCTACTTTCTTTAATTATCCTTGTAGACCTGAAATGACCTAGAGTTCCCACTTGCTCACTGAATTTCCTTTCATGGGTGGCTGACAGTGTTTAAATTTAATCTTATTATATTAACCTTCCTGGAAGTAAGTTTTGCAACATTGAATATATACACTAGCAGTAGAATTCAATGTTAAAAACTCAGCTGAATAAATATTTGCATAATTGTCAAATTGGGGGAGAATTTAACTCAGGCTATGAACATTTGTAATACCACTATCTCATTAATACACATGCTTCACAAACATCTGCAAGCCACCAGTTTTTTATGTGGTTTATTATTTGAATATTATCCATTGTAACAATTTTTATCAAGAGCAAATCTCTGTATTAGTTCATTGGGGGTCAACATCTCAGGGCCCACAAAATAGCATTTAAAAACCTTAGATCCATTTGAGCTGAGTGCAATACCACTATTGCAGTCTTGTGTCTTTTAAAGAACCAAACCTGTCATGTGGTATTTCAGAAAGCACTGTCATTTTCACCCAGTTTTACCAAAGGAATGTTTGTTTGTTTGTTTGTTTGTTTTTAATCTGTGTTAAGATCCTTAGAACCTGTNAAAAAGATATCTGCAAGAGAGTTAGCAGCAGTGAACAACTTTACAATTAGGTCAGGGAAGTGCTGGTACTAGGGGTTGGGGCAATTGGCAAAAGCCTATGGTCCTGCCTCTCAATGTGAAGTGCGCCGCATCAACATTTGTTAAGCAAGATTGGTTTTTTTAGAACTACAGCTCATGGAAACCCTGTAAATGGGCCTTTTAGAATCTCATGTATCCCATGTGTAATGATATTTCTTATTATGTAACTACCTGTATGGCTCAGTACCCGTGATGTTAAATTGGAGTGTTTCATGCTAATGTCAGGAATACTCACAGCACCTTTGTAATGGCTGATAACAAATGACAATTTTGGTCTGACCCGTATGCTGCAAGATGCCTCTAGCCCAGTTGGATTAATTTTATGACAAATCTAGATGAGCAAGAAGTATAACTAATCTGCTTACTAGCACTGAATTGCTCCTTTCTCAAAGCAATAAATATATTCATGTTGTAACATCTGTTGTGCAGCCTACAATACGAGTTGTTTTGTTGCATTGTTTCTATATAATTTATTTTGTGCAATAAAAAAATCTCTGGTTTTATCTGACTTCTCTCTAGTTTGTCATTTTTTAATAAAACCATTTACTAGCTTTATATTTTATCATGCAAGCATGCTATCAACTTATAGAAATGCCGATTATAAAATGGAATGCAGTAATATTTTGCCTTACAGAAAAATCAGAAGGCTCTTACATGGCCTAATTTTGTTCTCATAATGTCATAGAGAGTGTTACCGTTAGCTATCATGTGTGCAAAGCCTGCCTAAAGTGAGAAATGACTAGGTTAGGCATCCCATTTTGTAAAATACAACCAGGTGGGTTACACAGTGTGACTGTGTGTTTGAGGATTTTTTTAAGAAGTACATTTCAGTGCTCAACAATCCCATAGACCTTCTGCTACAGTTTCTTTCAAACCTAATTTCATTGCTGTTTATCAGGTCAGATTTATTTTTTTCCTTTTTATTTTTTTTGAGTTTATATGTTTTTTCAGTAGTTTCATTTATTGTTCTATGCCCTTACCTTCTCATTAACATTTATTATGTTGTTAGGGTTTAACTCTAAAGTAACATAAATAAACATGCATGCAAATTGGAAACTAGAGGATATCCTTATAAATAAGCCCTTAGTCTTTCATACTATGCACTGAGTTATTGCAAAGAAATAAAGAGGGAGAGCTGTTACTAAAGAAAACTCATACGTTTTGTCTGAAATGCTACTGTGAAACCTGCAATACCACTGCCTGAGATCTGAGATGTGGTTCAGACTTGGCAATGATATAAAGGATTGCTGATTAACCTAAAATAACCAGAGACAAATCACATTTTGCATCATCTTGTGAAATCTTTCTAGATAATAGCAGGAGAGAGCAATTGCACACAAAATGTGAAGGTATATGTAGTATATGGCAATATGTACATATGATTAAAGGAAACATGGTTTCCAGGGGATTTCTATGGGATTTCTGCTCCTAAGTGGGGAGCCATGCTTCACCAAGCAAGATTTCCATTGAAAATGTTGGTGATTACATTATTTTAAAGAATTACTTTTGTTTCAGGTAGCTAAGAAGGGAGCCATTGAGAGGGGGGAAAACAGGCACAGGACGAGCAACAAACGCCTGATCAGGCATAAACCCAGATTATGTTTTTTGGAAGGAGGAAGGTGGGTGGTATGCAAACAGCTATTTACATCAGGTGCACAGCATATGAATTTCCCTGTTAGAACTGTGATTCAAATTGCTTTCTATCCTGATTATTTTTTCTCTTTCATTCTAGAGGAGAATGTGCTCTGCAACATCATTATAGGCAAAAGTAGTGTTTTTCAAAAGAAAAGTGATTTAGTAATCTAGTTTTCATTAAAGAAACAGAAATTTGCTGGCAGTATGTAATATGAGCACCTCATTCCAGTGGCAGGCTTCCAACATCTTCATTTGGAAAGAAGACTGCTGCATTCATAATTCATAAAAGCATTGGCATCTGTTAAAGTAGCACAGGAAGAGAAAACATTCTTGCATCCAAAAACACTGTCCATCTTTTCTAAAAATAGGTGAAGCTCTGTCCTTTCCAGCAGTACACACATAATTACAGAGCGTGTGTTTATAGATATGGAAAATAATTGCAATAATAAACCTAAAGAAAAGCTGTACTTAATATCAGTTTTTGTATTCCTTGGATTTAAGGTCATCTTTTGGTGATTGAAGATAAACAGTATCTGTGTGTCAGTGCCCATGCAGACTCCCAGTCCTGCTGCCAGGAGCCTCGTACATCTATGCGACTGGCAGAGCTTGTTACTAGCCAGTATTCTTCCTTGAGTTCTCCTGTCTGTGCCTGCCTTAAAGCGGTATGATTTTGCCTTGACTAGTTTTATTCCCATGCTCCTCCCTATAATCTACTAGAAGTGATGCAGATGTAAAGAGACCACTCTCTATACGCACCTTGCCCTTATGCTGCACACAACATCATCAGTTCTGAAAAAGTAGGCTCAGGAAGTTTGCTGCTGCTCCTGTGCTTTGCTAGTTTATGATGTTGGTTTTTGTAAACCACCTTACTACTCAGGAAGAGCTCCCAGCAGAAAAATGGCGTTGAACAGCAGATCCAATGGTCAATTCTGAGAGAGAGACTCATGTTAAGAAATAAACTCATGCATGACTCATGTTAAGAAGTAAATTATTGTGATATAAGGGGCTTCTTGCCTAATTCCATAGGACTCTCAAAATTCAATGCAGTAATTTGATTCCGGTTCATGTGAGCGTTGTGCCTGTTACCAGCCTTGATGCTAAAACAATTTCATTACTGCAAAAAAGGGCACTTGTTCTAGTGTACATCTAATACATCAGTGCTAGCATAGCTGAAAATAATGGATTTCCTACTATTCATTGTAAAACCTACTATACAGCATTGTGTACAGCCTACAGAGTAGGTTTTATACTACATATAGTAAATAGTTCCACAGTACAGCATCCAGAATTGTCTGTCTGGACAGCATTGATTTCCTCCGAGTTCTGGAATGTATTTGGATCCATTAGAAAGGAAAGGGAAAGGGATGTAATCCCAGTGGATACTCTTGGAAGCAAACAGCATCCAGAATAGCACCTGTATTTTTATATGTATTCTTTCTTCACCTGCAGTGGCAATTGCATTATGATGTTAAACAGCAGTTTCATGGACTTCTGGTAGACCCTTTCTCTTTCTGCAAATGTTCAGCTCAGATTGTTGTTCTCTGGAAATGAAAATCCTCGGAACAAGAACAAAAAAAAGAGGCATGGGCCTGTACTGGTAAATAGTTCTGTTACTTGCAGCAGACAACCTGCCCTTCTTTTCATGGTCTGCTGATTGCAAGAATCTTTCTTCTTAGAAAGAAAAGGTGCTTCCAGAGTACTGTATAAATAAATGGAGGAACATTGCTAATCTGCTTGAGGTAATCAATATGTACTTGTTTTTCAATTTTTGAATAATTGATATTTTGAAGAGCTCTCTGGCTAGTACTTTGAGAGGATGACTGTGCATGTTCAGAGCATTACCCATTATCCAACTTCTTTTTTTATTTATTCACAAACATATAAAATAAATGTTTGGTCATTGTGACAGGATAGTGGAAATTTGTGTTAGTACAAGAATAACTAACTAACTACTTAATGCTACAGCTTATTTAGAGAAGTTATACTATGAAAGATAAAATCTACACACGTCTTCATTTCAACCAAAGGCTGCTATAAATTTCTGCACCACGAGGAATTGTGTTGCAGCATGATAACAGCATGAAACCAAGGACATGTTATGTAGATGCTTGACCCAAAAAACAAGCCTGTGCTTAAAGAACTCACATGTGTAACATGCCACATGTCTGCCTAGGACTTAAGTGATGCTATTGTAGCAATATGAATTGGCCTATTGGTAGCATGTTCTCTTCTTGTTTTACAGATTGTATCTAAAACAAGAAAATCACCTGGAAAATAGATGCCTACCCTGTCAAAGGAATCCAAAGTGCTTTGTAGGTTATGTATTTAAAACATACACATGCAGTAGTAACTTTGCCATGGCAACATGGCCATAGGTGAAAGTAGAATAGAGCAACTTAGCACAAGAAACTAATACTGCATTCAGCTGCAACTGCAAGATAAGTTTTTAAGGTAACAGTAACATGAAATCAGAATTCACACCGAAATCTGTTTAGGTCTGTCCCCTGGCTTTAGAGACAAGTGCCCAGACAAACCCTTCCAGTGACTGCATGTAGTGAGCTGCTTACTGTCTGCGTTCAGCCTCGAAACACTCACTTCTGCCTGCAGCTCCTGGCCAAGACCTCTTCTAAAAAAATTCTTTTATCAGGAAACGGAGCAAGACACCTTATCACTATGAACCTTAAAATATGTTCATTTCCCAGCATGAGGAAGCTACAATAATCCCTGCTAAAAGGAGCTGAAGGGAAGCTAAATTCTTTTAAGTTCCTCATAGTATCTGCTGCACTTTTGGAGGGGGACAGACGTGGAGGCGAGATACTAGTTGTCTTTCCAAGGGAGAGAGCTGTGTATTAATTTTCTTTATTCTGATGTCATCTACTGTTAGTCACAGGAGGAGACTGGCTAAAGCCAGAGTTGAATAGCCTGTGAGAAACTCGCTCTTCAGTTCTTGTAGGTCTCAGCCTTCTCAATTGCACAACAGCAGGTGGGGCCAAGAATTTCCAAAGACGCAGCACCGCAGGTAGCGCTGTGGGGAGGAAACAGAGGGGAGGACCAGGCAGCACCCCGCAGGGCAGCAGTGAGGCAGCCGCTGAGTACAGACCGCAGCTGCCTCGCTAAGGCACTGTTCAAGCTGTGCGCAGCTCTGCTCTGAGGGTGGAAACCGGCAGCAGATAGGCGGTGGCTGTGGGTTTTGAGCCAAGGCACCAGCATGGGTCATTGCTAGCCAGGCTACCTGTATGCCATGCTTCATCGTATACAATATGTTTGCTGATGGGATGCATATAAAATAGTTTCAAACTATATTGTGCCTTTCACTAACAAATACATTTTTAGTATCACCCATCTTCTTAACCGCTGCCAAGCCATGCCTCAGGCTAAAATAGGTGACCAGAGCATATGGCTATTTCTTAAATGTCCTCACATTTTACTGCTAGGAAGCTCAGACTATGCTCCAGCTACCGTTAGCCTTGAGTTACTAAAGAATTTGACCTTAGAAACAGTAGAGGGGCATCCTAGAGCCTTGCTGTAGAGTTACAGGCAGAAAGAAGGGTGCACTAGCTATGGCAGAAGGTAGGTGACAGCTTCTCGCTGTGGCCATCAGCCTGAGATTGAGTCTGTGAAACCCAGGGCAGGACTCAGCCTGTGGAGTCACGGGTTTCTGGTTGCTAAACACTTTGGGAGCCTCGGTCTTGGGAAAGGAAAGGAACCTGTTATGAAGCAGCTCTATTGTCCAGTCTGCTTTTATTTGCACACAAGCAACTACTGGAATAAGGATATTTATTTGGGAGTGGTAATGGTGGAAAATAATGTGGTAAGGAGTACACAGTTGTGAATATAAATAAAACATTTCTGTGAGGAGGTGGGCACTAGATAGTGCTTTGTACTATTAATAGATTCTAAGAAAAGATACCATGTCCCAAGAGCAAAAGCACAGCAGGTTGTAGCCTGCTACTAAGAGAACTTACCTAAATGTAGTCCCTACAGAGCCTGGCAATTGTTTCCATTTACTCTGTGAGTCAAATGTGTTTTCTTCCACTTCAATATGGGACCAATTACACACATTTTTAAAGCCTACAGGTAAAAGCCCCTCTCATGCAATGGGCCACAAGGCACATATACATTCCTAATTTGAGGAGCTGGAGCTGAACTGAATCTGTATCAATTCATGCATCGGTAATACCTAGAAAAAGAAGAGAAATCCAGCTTTGGTGAGTGATGACCTGTGAAGGTTGCATTAAGAATGCTCAAAGTGTCAGAGACTCCTCCCAAGCAGCACTTTAGATACTCCCGTTGCGCTTCTACAAAATTCACAGAGTGGCAAGAAGCTTTTCACTGACTTCAGTGAATATGTGACCAAGTCAGCAATGCCCAGGTATGATTCTGAGTAAGAATGAGGAGCAGCCGCACAGCACAGAGACTGGTGCTGTTCCAGACTGGGGCACAGAGAAAACAGCGGTCTCCATTCTGAGGAATGGGAGGAAGGGTCTTTGCATGGTTCTCTGGGACCGGATGGATCAAGGCTTGTTGAAGTTTCATACACACACACACACAGTGGTTTTGTCAAGGGTGGAATGCATCTGGAGAGTTTGTGCTTTGCATTCAAAGAAAAGTGACTTTTTGATAATTTCCCAAAAGCCCCAGGCATTTTTTTTTTTTTTTTCTAAATTTAATGGTTAAACCCAATACTGGAAAGCCAGAAAGCAAAGCTCCTCCCTTAGCACTGAGAGACCTTCAGTGACCTGGACAGACCTCAAATGTGACAGCAGCAAAGGAAGAGGGTTCTGTGATTAGAAAATGTCTTATTTAATAGAAAAATCTACAGATGATTTAAAAAATAACTCACTGGGTTGCATGTCAAAATAGAAGCCAAGGAAAGCAGGGTTTGGTTTTTTTAAAAAAAAGCTTATTAATGGTTTTATAGATTTTCTCCACATTCATTACTACCTGGCCTTTTCCCTGTACAAAGACAATGGCAGAGCCCTAAGGTGTTAGCATAGAATTTACTGCTCTTAAGGTCAGTTCAGAGCAGCTGCTCCCTGGGTTCAGATCTGTCTACATGAGGGTTTTGAACTGTAAATAATACCTTTACAGTGGTTAGGCAAAAAGTAAGCCTAAATGCAGGAGACAGCTGCTGTAGATCAGCTGTGGTAGCTGGGGAGGAGTTGTAGAGAGTTATCTTAAGGTTTGGAAACTCCATCTGTTTGCAGTCTGTCATCAGTCCTGACCTTTAGGAGCTTGGTGTTGGTTAAACAGAGTGCCTCCATACCCAGGCAGGATGAGACACTGGGCAGCACTTTGCAGCTCTAGCTCTCTTGTGTGGTAAAGATTTCTAAAAGCATGCTTAATCTCCAGGATCTGTTCTTGTCAACAGGTGATGCAGCCAGAGCTGGACCCTTCTGGTAGCGTTACGCAGGGTAGCTATGTAGAAGCACTAAGGTAAATTGCCCTGATACTCTGCACTAAGCAAAACAGAGAGAGCAAACAGTTACTCATATTCAGGAGCTGTTGGTAGCGATGTGCTAGACCTCCATGTTTGAAGCTCATTACATATGACACATGCCACAGGTACTTGCTCAGTTTGCAGAAGGGTTTTTCTCACCATCTTTTGTTATCAATCCAGTTCAAGCAGCCAATGGGCTTGTGAAGCCATGAGCTTTTGCATGAGTTTTTCCAGCAGCGGTGACTCATCTGCCTGTGCTCTGTACTACAAGTCCCACCTGGGAAGCCACCTGCATTGTGTTACCAGTTTCCATCCTTTCAGATTGGATCGTTTAGCAGATCGTCTTACAGAAGAGTCCCCTTGTTTGCCTTTATAAGGTCATTGTCCTTTTAATGGCAACAGTTCTGTTTGAAATTAGTGTGGTTCATTTCTTTGCAGACAGCTCTTCTGGTACTGGTTGTGTCAGTGGGATGGAAATTGCTGCTAAACCAGCAGCCACAGGTATGTGCAGTTGCTCAGGTCTGAGCACAAAGCTTTCCTAGTCTTCAACTGCTCCTTCTTTATTAGCATGACACAAAAGTGTGGGGTATCTTCCCCAGGGAGCCCCTGCTCTGGAAAGTTCCCAACCTGCCTGTGTGAAGTAACAGAGGATTTCCCTGGGATCTCCAGGTAAGTCTTTGGTCTCTTTCCAGTGTGGACCTGTTCCTGTGACAAAATGAAGCAGTGAGAGTAGTTCCTCTGTCCAGCTGGGCCAGCTGTAGTAATGTGCTACATGCAGGGGACACCTAGTTTGTCACCTTTGACTTTATATCAACATGAAAATAGTATTTATGGTAGAAGTGGGTTGACTGTAAACAGAGTGAGAATGGACCAGAGCTCATTGCTGCTGTTTATTAATCTTCCAGTTAGCTAATTAAAGCAGCAGAACATGGTCTTGCTTACTGCATTGCTTCCTAGTATAGATAAAGTATTAATTTCAACCTTAGCTGTAGGAGAATGTTGGCAAGAGATGTTTGGATCTGAGTAGGTTTCTGGCTTTGTTTTAGTCTGTTTCTGAACATCTGCTTGGGTGGGTGGCTGTTTCGGGGGGGAGTGAAAATTAACTTCATTGATTGAGTAATTTCCTTTATGAGGGATCTGAAGGGGATGGCTGCCTGCAGAAATAATATTTGTTAAATGGCCATATTTGGAAAATGAGTCAGTGAGAAAATAGCATGCAAATCCCCCAGCTTATCTCCAGCAGGGAAAGAACAGAGACATGCTAAGAAAGGGGTAGAGGTGCTGACTTGGAGATGCCAAGCTAAAATGACACTAACAGAAATTTTGTTTAATTTTCAACTTAAAAATTGGTCAGGAAAGTGTTGTTACTGGACATTTCAACTGCTAAAATGTCTTCCTAATGAAAAAAATTGTGCTGAAATAACCATCCACCTGTAAAATATGTTAAGATCAAAAGTGTCCTTTAATGCTGGGTATGTAAGATTTTGCAGTTCTGTCCTTTAGCTACCCTCACTTATTTACCTTTTTAGAAAAAAAGACCTAAAGGAGAGCACAATGATGCATTTAAGGTATGAACAATAAAAGAAGTGGAAAATAAACATCTTTGTGTTGCATGAACTACATCAGCATAATATGCAAGGCTGGCAAGGACCCAGAAAATGAACATACAATATCTCAAAGACAAATTCTTGGGTTTAGGCAGCTAGGCAGCAGCCCATCTAATTAGCTACAGTTACTGTCTCTTTAGCTGCTTTGTCACCACTGACCTTTCTCATTTGCTGTGAGTCTTTGTAGAGGACATTTTCCATAGCCTTTTGTCCTGGCAGCTGGCTCTTCAAACCCAGGAGCAGACTGATTTCTTTTTTTTTTTTTTTTTTTAAAAACCTTCTACCAGTTTTTGGGTGTCTTGGGTCTCACTTTCTCTTGTATTGCTGAAAAGATACCATGGCCTCTCTTGGCTTTGTGTCGATGGAGGCTTGGGTTTGCTAGGGAAGTGGTAATGTTTGTTACCTGGAAGCTTTGGGAGCAGGGAGAGGACACCAGCAGCAAACCGGTTAGGTTTACAACAGTGTTACTCATTGCCACCACAAATCCTTCCCCACATTACTGGGTGGTAAAGAGATTGCTAATATCAGTGATACTTCTCTTTGGAAAAAGCGTGCAGGAAGCAAAGCAAGCCCTCCCCAGCCCTGGGGCTTTGTGGAGTGTTGGGAGGGACCTGCTGATCCAGCTGTGCCCTGGTGTCAGTACATGCCCTTTTCTTCCCCCTTGGTGGGCACCTTGTTGTTTCACATCTGTGTTTCTCTCCATTAAGCTGCTGTACAATCAAGAGACAGTAGAATACACACTTTTAAAAATACTTTGGTTTATCATCATCTGATACCAACATTATTTTCTTTCCCTGCTGAAGCCAGGAAAAACATATACTGCATTAAAGCAAATGAAAGACTCCTGAGTCTCATCTGTGACAAGGAATGCTTTCCAGCCCACCTGAAAACTGTTATCTCTGGAGGAGTGTTGCTGTCTAATTTCTCAAAGATATAACTCTCCATACTCGGCACTGGTGAGGCAGTGTTTAGTTTTGGGCCCCTCATGACAAGAAGGACATTGAGGTGCTGGGGCATGGCCAGAGAAGGGCAACAAAGCTGGTCAAGGATCTGGAGGACAGGTCTGAGGAGCAGCTAAGGGAACTGGGGACATTTAACCTGGATAAAAGGAGGCTGAGGAGACCCAATCACTCTCTACAACTCCCTGAAAGGAGGCTGCAGTCAGGTGGGAGTTGGTCTCTTCTCCCAAGTAACAGGACAAGAGGAAATGGCCTCCAGTTGTGCCATTAAGTATTAGGAAAAATGTCTTCATTTTAAAGGGTTGTCATTCACTGGAACAGGCTACCCAGAGTGGTGGTCAAGTCACCATTCATGGAGGGATTTAAAAGACTGATAAACGTAGTACACAAACACATGGACTTGGCAACTAGGTTAATGGTTGGACTTGATGATCTCAAGGGTCTTTTCCAACCTAAATGATTCTGTGATTCCAGAGGTTATTACAGAGAATCAGTTGATCAAAGCAGTATTGACCTGGGTTGGTCTCTTCTCTCTAGTGACAAGCAACAGGATTAAAGGGAATGGCTTGAAATTGCACCAGGGGAGATTCAGGTTAGATACCAGGAAGAATTTCTTTACTGAAAGGGTTGTCAGTCATTGGATCAGGCTGCCCAGGAAGGTGGTAGAGTCACCATCCCTGGAGGTATTTAAAAGATAGATGTATAGATGAAGTCCTTAAGGACATGATCTAGAGATGGACTAGTCAGGGTTAGGTTATGGTTGGACTCGATCTCCTCCAACCTAGGCAATTCTATGATTCTGTGAAGCTGCAAATCTGACCAATGATGGGAAGATTGCAATGTGTGAAGTGTGCACAAAACAATCCACAACAGAGCAAACTATAATGGGGGACGGGGGGTGGCCCTTCATTGGGGTTAAGGTTGTCACAAAGACAAAATATTTCAGAAAAATGCAGCCCCTTAAATGTCAAGAGGGCCTTACCTCTGGGCAGTGAGGGTTTTGACAAGTCTTTGAAAGATGATCCTTCTAAGAATAATATTTAAACCCTCTATTTACAGTAAGGGTTGTGTTCTGGCTCTGGACCCTAGAGCATTGTTACCCTTGTTCTGTTTGCTTTAATAAAGATAGATATATGACCTTCATATCCCAGTGAAATAAAAATTAGGTTATTTCCTTCTAGCTGAAGCTTCCTCTGTGTCTTAATTGAATGTACTCTAATCTCCTTTGTGAGGTTGAGGAAGAGGAACGTGGTGTCAGAAAATCCTGCCCAGTCCTTGTTGTGTAGGAGGTCTAATGAGTAGGGTGCTGAGGAGTCCATAAGATGCCTCAATCTGCCCCAGAGCTTCCATTTCAGTACCCATTGGCTTGCAGAAGAGAAAATACCTNTCTACCAGTTTTTGGGTGTCTTGGGTCTCACTTTCTCTTGTATTGCTGAAAAGATACCATGGCCTCTCTTGGCTTTGTGTCGATGGAGGCTTGGGTTTGCTAGGGAAGTGGTAATGTTTGTTACCTGGAAGCTTTGGGAGCAGGGAGAGGACACCAGCAGCAAACCGGTTAGGTTTACAACAGTGTTACTCATTGCCACCACAAATCCTTCCCCACATTACTGGGTGGTAAAGAGATTGCTAATATCAGTGATACTTCTCTTTGGAAAAAGCGTGCAGGAAGCAAAGCAAGCCCTCCCCAGCCCTGGGGCTTTGTGGAGTGTTGGGAGGGACCTGCTGATCCAGCTGTGCCCTGGTGTCAGTACATGCCCTTTTCTTCCCCCTTGGTGGGCACCTTGTTGTTTCACATCTGTGTTTCTCTCCATTAAGCTGCTGTACAATCAAGAGACAGTAGAATACACACTTTTAAAAATACTTTGGTTTATCATCATCTGATACCAACATTATTTTCTTTCCCTGCTGAAGCCAGGAAAAACATATACTGCATTAAAGCAAATGAAAGACTCCTGAGTCTCATCTGTGACAAGGAATGCTTTCCAGCCCACCTGAAAACTGTTATCTCTGGAGGAGTGTTGCTGTCTAATTTCTCAAAGATATAACTCTCCATACTCGGCACTGGTGAGGCAGTGTTTAGTTTTGGGCCCCTCATGACAAGAAGGACATTGAGGTGCTGGGGCATGGCCAGAGAAGGGCAACAAAGCTGGTCAAGGATCTGGAGGACAGGTCTGAGGAGCAGCTAAGGGAACTGGGGACATTTAACCTGGATAAAAGGAGGCTGAGGAGACCCAATCACTCTCTCCAACTCCCTGAAAGGAGGCTGCAGTCAGGTGGGAGTTGGTCTCTTCTCCCAAGTAACAGGACAAGAGGAAATGGCCTCCAGTTGTGCCATTAAGTATTAGGAAAAATGTCTTCATTTTAAAGGGTTGTCATTCACTGGAACAGGCTACCCAGAGTGGTGGTCAAGTCACCATTCATGGAGGGATTTAAAAGACTGATAAACGTAGTACACAAACACATGGACTTGGCAACTAGGTTAATGGTTGGACTTGATGATCTCAAGGGTCTTTTCCAACCTAAATGATTCTGTGATTCCAGAGGTTATTACAGAGAATCAGTTGATCAAAGCAGTATTGACCTGGGTTGGTCTCTTCTCTCTAGTGACAAGCAACAGGATTAAAGGGAATGGCTTGAAATTGCACCAGGGGAGATTCAGGTTAGATACCAGGAAGAATTTCTTTACTGAAAGGGTTGTCAGTCATTGGATCAGGCTGCCCAGGAAGGTGGTAGAGTCACCATCCCTGGAGGTATTTAAAAGATAGATGTATAGATGAAGTCCTTAAGGACATGATCTAGAGATGGACTAGTCAGGGTTAGGTTATGGTTGGACTCGATCTCCTCCAACCTAGGCAATTCTATGATTCTGTGAAGCTGCAAATCTGACCAATGATGGGAAGATTGCAATGTGTGAAGTGTGCACAAAACAATCCACAACAGAGCAAACTATAATGGGGGACGGGGGGTGGCCCTTCATTGGGGTTAAGGTTGTCACAAAGACAAAATATTTCAGAAAAATGCAGCCCCTTAAATGTCAAGAGGGCCTTACCTCTGGGCAGTGAGGGTTTTGACAAGTCTTTGAAAGATGATCCTTCTAAGAATAATATTTAAACCCTCTATTTACAGTAAGGGTTGTGTTCTGGCTCTGGACCCTAGAGCATTGTTACCCTTGTTCTGTTTGCTTTAATAAAGATAGATATATGACCTTCATATCCCAGTGAAATAAAAATTAGGTTATTTCCTTCTAGCTGAAGCTTCCTCTGTGTCTTAATTGAATGTACTCTAATCTCCTTTGTGAGGTTGAGGAAGAGGAACGTGGTGTCAGAAAATCCTGCCCAGTCCTTGTTGTGTAGGAGGTCTAATGAGTAGGGTGCTGAGGAGTCCATAAGATGCCTCAATCTGCCCCAGAGCTTCCATTTCAGTACCCATTGGCTTGCAGAAGAGAAAATACCTAAGCATTGCATAAAGTGTTTGCATGTTACTTACAGATGGGTGGAGATCTGCACTAGGGCATGTAACATAAACACACTGGCCATTTAAATAATAGTGTTATAAGTTGTTAAAGTCTTCTATTGACATTTTTTCACAGGCAGCATTTTCAGAATTTGAAGTAGGTGTTGCTAGCACCCTCTTTATGCTAGCTGCATTACCTTGGGCTGCACCCTTTCTGTTAGACACTAGCTATATGTTAGCTAGTTCCTGTACTGAGGGTATCTAAGGAAGTCAGACAAGTATCAATTCTGATCTCTGTTCCAAAATGACAAACATTAATTGGCTTTGGCATTGAATTTTGTGTAGAGGATCAGTTAAACCTCCATGAAGAGCAATGTCAAACAATGCTGGACTTGCTGCGTAATAGTCATTTACTCCATCCCTGTATGGGCTTCAACAGGGGCACAAATGACCCGTGTTGACTTGGCCAAAACTGGTTCCATAAGGAAGAAGCAAAATCCCACCTTTAAAAAGACCCCACCACTTTAATGTCTTTCATCCTGCACTCTGGTGTAGTTGAGATTACTTCAAGTAGGAAGACCAGCAATATGTTGTGGTATTTTTTAATCAAGTTCAATTATTGACAAATAGGGTAAGTTGTGAGCCATTAAAACAGAGTGGGGAGCTGAGAAGGAGTCTAAACATATGACAGAGGAGAACAGAGATAAGGGGGGTGAACTGGGAGCAGAAAGGTTTGAGGGGATCTAACTGCATTCTTCTAACACCAAAAAGGATGTTAGAAAGTTAAGAGAGAATTTCAATAAACAGAAACTTCATTCAATACTGTAATTCATTGTAGGCACAGAAACAGGGACTGCCACTGAGGTTGCACAGTATTTGGGATTAGCACATGCTTGTCTATTGCTAATACCTGCTCACTGCTAGAAGAAAGCCAGTTTAAGCAATGTTCATCCCATATTCCCTTCTTGGACAGCATGTGGGGCTTTCGGTGTTCCTGTGACTTCTGACCATGTCTGGTGCCCTGGGGCTGCTGTCCTGACAGCAGCTGGGGAAAAATAACAAAGCTTTAAGGTAGCAGCCTGAGTTTCATGGGATTTGTAAGTGTCTCCACAAACTTCAGTGGATCTTTAAGCAAGCAAAGTGAGAGACTACTCCAGTGCCTCTGCATAATCGATTTCAACATCAGACTATGAACCATGCAATGCTGAATTAGTCACTCCGGGACAAAGAGAAAAGTAAGGCAGCATCTTGCCATACTGGGAAGTATCATTGCAGGACAGCAGTGGTTATATTGAACTTCTGAAATCCTGTCACTGTAAATTAACTGAGAAGTAGCAAAACAGGCTTGGCTTTTGGACATACAGAATTTAATTTCATAGATTTTTTTTTCTTGCACTTTTCTCAAAGCACAGGAAAAGGTTAAGTGGAAACGTGCATATTTGTGCACTGAATCAATGTGATGTAACATAACCATTATTGCAGTCACTTTTGAGCATTCATGCACAGGAGAGCAGGGCTTAAAGACCGGTGGGCTCACAGCCTCTCCAGTCCCTGGGCCTTTGCTATTCATGCCTGAAGTGGTCATCATTTGACACCTTCACAGCAGCCTATAAAACTCAGCATGTGATCTAAGCCCAGCTTGTGAATACGTGTTGGTGTTTTTCCAGAAAGATCATGCCCTGAAACAACCTTTCAGCAGTTTAACTTGCTCTAAGGAACCCAGACCCAATACTAACATTGCTTGAAACAAAGTTATGGGGGGAAAGAACGCTTCAGTCAAAAAAGTAACTAAATCAGGTATAAGACCATCTCACCTGAACAGTAAGGACAGGGTAACACTTGGGCATCTTGGCTCAATCCAGAAAGTGCTGTTATTACCATACTAATTTTTAGGCAACACCACTGGGTTTGGGTGGGGTTTTTTCACAGTATTTCAGATTAGCAGCCAAAAGCTGCATGCAAGGGTCATGCAAAGTCTATATGCTCAACAAGTTGCCTGAATAATTACCTGAGTGGAATGTCCTAGTCTCGTCTCGACGTCTATCTATGTAATATGAGCTAGGGAGCCTGCTTTGGCAGGGGGGTTGGACCTGATGATCTCTCGAGGTGCCTTCCAACCCCTATGATTCTGTGATTAGCTTCAAGCTTCAGGAACGTGCCTCCCTGCAGGACCCTGCTCCTGCCTCTGCTTTGGGGATGGTTCCAAGGTTTGTTCCTTCAAGGAGCAGAGTACAGTTTGCTGGGTGTGTTAGATGTGCATCTTTCCCATGGCAATGGGTGGTTACAGCCCTGGCAGAGAAAGCATGGGATTTACATTCAGTTCCCTTCTCAGCTCTAAGAGAATCCATATCCACATGTCCTAATTTCAAGGCAACTGCTTATCCTGGAAGAACAACCTTCCCTTCTCCTTTTGAATGTGTGCCACCAAATCAAAATTAATTGAAATGAGAGAAATCCTAAATACAATGAAATAAGCAACCTGCAGGACTGTAGGCTATTGCTTAGGGCACTAGAGGAAGATGGATGTTGTGAGCTGTGGTTCCTGATCCCGTATGTCTGGTGTCAGAGAGAGTAAGCACTGCTTCCCCTGGAGTGCCCTGAGCATGGTCAGTGATCACCTAAGCAGCATCACAGCTGCAGCTGGTGGCATGGAGAGCATTCTCTCACTGAGAATGAACCTGTCGTATAGTGACAAAGACATCCTGCTCAGAATCACTGGTTTCTTGCCCATGACAGAAGCAGCTGAGCATCAGACTGATGATGAATTAAGAGGACCCCACCTCATCTCTGTTCTACAAGAAGACAGGAGCCACCACTGTATCTGTCTGCATCTCTGAGACTCAGAAAACAACAGCAGCATGACCAAGTGATTCCTGCCACCTATATGAGCTAAAGCCCTGCCACTGGATGTAGAGTAGGTTGAGAGCGAGTTGGATGCTCAGCTTCTGTGCTCAGTCTGAGCTGAGCTGAGACAGGTCTGGATGTATAAAGTGGCTCAGCATAGGGCACCTGGGCATTGTGAGGTAGAAAAAGTAGGTATCTGTCACACTGAGTTGTCTCCAGTGTTAGGAGGCAATCAAGCAAAGAGAATCTGGGATCAGGTATTTGATGCAAGACTTGAATCTTGCATAAGTCCTTTTTGATGCTCCCTTGTATCCTTTTTTGTCTTTTTTCCAGCTCTGTTGGTCTGAATTCCCTCATTGCAAGGACCCCACCAGGTCTTTGAAAGAATGAGAATTTCAAGACATTAGATATTTTCAGTGCAAGTAAGCATAAGAAATACTCTCCAGCATAAGGAAAAAACCTGCTTCAAATTTCTCCACTAATCTAAAGGTGGTCTATTTAAGAAGCTTCTGATCACAGTGCTGTTCATCTTGGTACTCAGTAATACTAGGTGCTTTTGAGGATGTGTGAGTTTGGTTGTAATGACTTTTTAGTCTGGACATGCTCAGCCAGGACGTGTTCCTGGAAGAGGGATCAGCATTGGCTCGCTCCTGTTGTGTTGGCAGGCATTCCCCATCACTGATGTCTGTTTTCTTTGCTGCTGGAGCCAGAGAGAGGAGGCCGAAACAACAGTTAGAACTGGCAAGTAAAGACTGAGGTGTAAAAACATGAATCTCAAGATTCTACTCTCAACTATGATGATCTTTGCTGTATATCTAACTATAAAGTATGCAGCATGCCCGGGTACCTATATATCTGACTACTCCTGGATTGTTATCTGACAAGTAAATTAAAAGCAATGTTGAAATACATACTCAGAATGATTGCTTAGGACTGGACTTGGCATTCTCTCATCATAGTGACATGGAGAGAACAGATAGAAACTAAAGGGAGTATAGAAAGTGGCGAAATGACACAGGTTTTTCAACAAGAATGAGAGTGTTCAGTCTAGTAAACCCTGCATTACAACTAGTGTTCAAGATGAGTGAGCTTCTTCTCAATCACAATTTGGACTAAGAGCTTGGTTAGAAAACTCAAGCAACAAGGTGGAAGAGGAAAGAAGGTTTCCTGTATGGCCAGCCCACTTAAAAAGAAATTACAGGAAAAAAATCCCCAACTAAAACCAACACCACCACCCCCCACAAAACCCAACCCTTTCCTGGGGCTAAGGAGGTTTCTTTTGTTCTGTTTTCTAGTGTCTTCCATTTTCTTTTGCCTAAGAGTGGACACACTTCAGAGTCACTAGGCTTTCTGAGGATGTCAGAATAAAAGCATAAGCAGTAGAATGATGACGGAGCGTTTCTTCAGGGTGAGCAGAATGAAGGTATTTGGCTTTCTAAATAAATAGCTTCCTCAGCTGTAGGTGCTCAGGCACACAGTGCCAAGTATTTACACTTAGATACGTCATTGTTCTTTGGTGTGTGCCGACCAAACACCACACTCTGGTGCAGAAGAATTAAACCCTTTACCCAAAGGAGAAATATGCCCAGGGGGCCGTAAATGATAACTTCTGTCTTGTGTTAAATGCTGTCAGCATTTGTCATTGTCTTGTCCACTTGGGACAGAGAGGTGAAATACTGAACTTTTAAAATTTTTTTACCTGTAGAAGATGCTGGTTGTATGGAAACTGTTTTCTGGAAAATTTCAGATGGGTTACTATACTGAGTTCACCTACAAGGACTTGGCAGGGCACCTTGACGATGCCTCAGCAGCACTCTGCCACACCAGTGGCATACGCTTCCTTGCCTTTTGGTCTTTGCTGGGTGTACTGCAATCCCTCTCTCTGTTGCTCTGATGGAGATGCACTGTCCCAAGACCTACAAATTAAATAACTGGGTCTTTCCATCTACTCAAATGTGGAAATTTGGACTAGAAGCCTTAATTCATGGAGGGAGGTTAACTCCTGTTGAAGCCATATGACTAGCAAATTGAAACTATTAAAATAGTGAAAAAGTGAAACAGGAGACCTTGTAAGTGAATTGTAGAACCCCAGTCAGACCCAACTCCTCTACTATTGCAGGTAGGTTTGAATGGCGTGGTTTGTCGGTAGAGAAAAGGCATATCTGTAGCAGATGGCACATCAAAGACATGCATCACAATCTGCCTTGGCTCCATGTATATATATATTGATTAGAAAGATTTTTTTAAAAGTACCTTAAATTTCTCCTCCTTTTCTGGTTAACTAACTTATTAGTGTATTTGTGCTTGGGTTGTGGCACCTCTTGCATATCTTATGCTTTTGCAGAAGTTTGCTATTGAAGGAGCTGCTTCCAGTAACTGGCAGCTTTGGGGTGGAGGTTCCTCTCTGCATGTGAATGTTGGGGCTACTTTCATTCCCTGAATCAGCAAGCGAGAGCATCTCCTTAAACTGTAAAGTTTAGGGAGCCCCAGTGATGATAAACAAAACCAAACCACCTCATAAAAATGCAAGTTGAATAGGCTCATGCTTTCCTCTGCTCACTGATAAACATCTCTTAGATCAAAATGTTTTCAGTTGCCCTGTTTAGTCACTGGAGAGCACCACCACACGTTCTCCTATGCTCAGCACAATTCCTTGTTCTCTTTCAAGCCACAAATACCCCATTCCAGGAAGAAATCTGGAAGGAGGGCACGGAGGGGAATTAGCAGGCTAGTAGAGCCATACTCAATTATTGCAGGCGCTAAGGAAGGTCACCACTTGCTTTAACATATCTCCTTTACAAAGGCACTAAATGTCACCCTGTTTTGGATAGATGTTTATAATTGCTGAGCGAAAACAGTAAGATGTAGTCTATGTAGCTGAGTGTTCATTTTCACTTTAATATGCTGGATATTTCTGAATGAATGAGAAAAGCCCACAATGCTGATAGACCAAATGAAGTTTTGGAGTAAAAGCCTCATCTTGCAGTCCTTAATCAGGCAAATCTCCTAATAATTCAGATGGAAATCTTACTGCAGGAAGGATCATGTTTTTTGGCAAGAAACTAGTGAGAGCTAAAGCAAAACATGAGTTTTGTTTTTATATTATTTACTTCTTTGCAAATTACTTTTTTTCTTACTTGTGCTTTTAATAAGAAATCTCCTTCTTCCTGCACAGCCACAGCTCCT
Organism: Zapornia atra; assembly: GCA_013400835.1. NCBI lineage: Eukaryota > Metazoa > Chordata > Aves > Gruiformes > Rallidae > Zapornia > Zapornia atra. Next base: position 21,013 of record VZTU01025630.1, read on the forward strand.
GCTTTAAAACCCAAAAATTGTTATTGGCCTGTTCTCAGCTGCTTCTTGACGTCAGTAGGGAGATCTGGCTCTCCCTGAAACACATTAAACCAGTGGATATGAATGTTGTAAATGTATCAAGAAACAAAGGCATTTCTTCAAAATAAGGGAGCAGCAGCTCCTACTTCCACAGACATCCTGCCACCTCCACTCAGAAAGAAGCTGTTTGGATAGGTGCCCTTCTGAGCTCTTGCCTTCAGTTCCAAAGCACATCTATTATTTCTAAAGGATTCAGTCATATCAAGTTAAAACTAAACAAAGGAAGGTCCTGACAAGTCAAACTATGAATCAATATTATTTTACTACAGAGTAAAAAAAAAAAAATCAAATATTTACCATAATTTTCTATTCTCTGTGCAGAAAAAATGTCTGCTATTCAGTCATGATGACTGGATTTTTTTCCCTGTGCTTTCATATTGAAGGAGATGCAGAGGGTAACCCAGGACATCAGTAAGTGGCTTTTCTTGTAACATGAGATTTCTGTGCAGCTCACATATGAGCAAAGCGTTTATGTGCAACTCGGCACGAATAATCCTGCAAAGATGATCATGCTTTGTTATTGATGGAAAGATGATACAGCTCCTCAGCCGCACAGAAGCAGCTCTCCCGATGGTTTGCATTAGTTCATATAGAAGGCATCCAGACTATGTCGCTAGCAGACAGCTCTGCCTTATTAGGATGAGGCAGTTTTCTCCTCAGAGTCTGTGCTTTCCTGTGATGCTCGGGAGCCTGATGAATGGGTAGATACCAATCTGACTCTCACTTTTTTTCCTGCCAAATTGATTATACAGTTTCAACGTAAACTACAGCCCCTTTCCTTAAGCTGTATGTTGGCATTTCTTTGAGTCTAAATATGCAATTTTCTATCTTTGGGAAGGCATAGATTGTGTTCATCGCCATCTGTGGGTGAAAGCTATATTCTTTGCAGGCTTAGGTCCACATAAAATCTTACAGATGTATATGCAGCAGGTAGAATTTCTACCTGAACCTCTTCCCTCCTCAATCTGTCTGCAGTGGATTTTTCATGAGGAAACTTCCTGAGGAGCTGCTGTACTATTGTTAAAGCAATTGTTACTGAAACTATTCAGACCAGTTCTCTCTAGGGCTTGAATGATACTACAAAGTGAACACAGATATAAAATATTGGGCACTGGAATTTTGGCATTAAGCACACATCTGATTTTTTACACCAAATAATTCAATACTTAGAAAAGCTGCAACAGCAGAAGAAATAGCTTAAAGGAAACTAATTCTAGTCTCCCTCTTCCCTTAAGAAACTTAACATGATTATCATGATTTTGGTCTAATTTTGCAAACAAAGCAGGACTTTCTGAATACTCAGAAAACAGCTGACAATATTGTTCCAGAACAGACTTAACCTGGTGACTTAAAGAAGTCGGGCGTGAGGTCACATGGCTACTTAGAACAATTTCTAAGCCAGGTTTGTTAGTAATGGTTCTTTGTTAGTATGTGTAGGCTTTCACAGCATCGCCTTAGAAGCAGCTCTGGGTCACTGGTGAGGAGTGAGATTTGGAGTCTTGCTGTAGGGAGTCCCACTCATTTCTATAAATCACAAAATAATAGCTAATCACAAAATGCTGACAGCTTCCCCAAGTGGTTTAGAAATTCCTTCTGTTGCCTAAATGGCTGTTACAGCCATAAATAATAAAATAGCAGAATAAAGTCCCTCTTGCTGCTTCTCCAAGTGAGAGGTCCCAGTAACTGCTATGGATGACCCATCATTGCTGTGGTATTTAATCTCTTTTTCTGCAATAAGCTGTTAGTTCCAGAAGGAAGATATTCTCCTTCTAGGCATTCAGTCCAGAAGGAGATCTGTTTCTTCTAAAGAGTTATATGAGTTCTCTTATCTAATTTTTTCCCTTTATAGCTTTTGTTTCTGAAAGTTTCCCCAGGGACTTCCCACAGTACTTTCACCAAAGCCAAGCAGCACTGCAGTTACACCCATAACTTCCTTAGACAGATTCCTGAGGGAATACACAATCCCCATTTTCTTTTGGCTTGTTGTAACATGCTTAAGTTTTATAGGCATTAGACCTTTTAACACTTTCTAAATTTATGCCACCAAAGAGAGGAGTAGCATGGAAGAGCCCTAAATTGCATCTATTATGCTGCGCTCTGTTAAATATTCTCAAGAATGTAATGCTTCTCACCTCATGGAGATTCCACTTTATATCAAAGGCAGGTACTTTTAATTAATAAAAGCTGAAAGGCCTCAAGCAGGGGTGTTCTCTGTAAGTCATTAAATTCTCAGGTCTCAATCTGCGGAAAAAAAGACAGGTTTAGACTATTACGCTTGTGCAGAAGCTCAGTGCCTCCTCTCTCAAGGATTAGAGCTTTCAGCAAGACAGAAATATGCAGAGGGTGGGGGGGAAAAAAGGAAATGAGAGGTGAAACGTAACGCTAAGCTGGACAATGTGCCATTTCTTTAAATAAGTATGTTTTTGTTAGATGCTAAAAGCTTGTTTCTCCATTGTAGAATATTTCCCGTAGCAGCCTCTTTCCTGTGACAGAATTCTGCTCCCAGTTAAATTTGTAAAACTAACAAAAATTCCTTATGACCACTTTTGCAGTGGTATCTGGTTAAGATATGCTTGGAAATTGTCTGACACTTCGTTCTTAAGGACCATTCCCTGGCTGTTCACTATACTTGTTCCCCCACAACTCTTTTCTTGGAATTTCTCTATAAAAACAGAGTATTGGTTTCAGTTCCTCATTGTGGGTTTTCCTTTAACTGTGTACAGAAGAAAGGATGTTTTTTCTTTTTTTAATCCTCTGCAATGTTGGTTGGAAAGATGTTTTGGTTTCAGAACATCTATGTTTGGTCTGAAAAGAACAGATTATATAGTCAGAGAACCTGAAGACATCTCAAATGGTTGCTGAAGTTTGAATACCTTTAGAAAAAGTCAGAGTACATCCACTATAAAGTGCCTTCCATCTGGTATTTGCCTCCTTTGGCCTTGCAAAGGACTTAATATACTCCCTCATGGTTCTCATGGAGATGTGCAGGAGCTGCATCAAAGAAAGTGTTTTATGAATTACAGGGGTTTGGGGCGTTTTGGTAGGCTGGCTTTGCTGTGAATAGGTTGCATCTAATCTTGCTTCCATTGGTTTTAATGAAAGTAATGGTTGCTAGAGCTGACCAAATGATAGCAGTGTAATTCCTACCTTATCAGAAGTCATGCATTAGAAAATATAAAAATTAAACTCTAATGGAATAATGGAGAGGTATTTAGTGTAAGATAGATTTATGATCCTATCCTTTTTTTTAACTAAGCATCCAAATTCTGTAAATTCTTTTTTTGATAACCTCACTGTCTCCTGGGAAACCTGCCAAGTTGCCTAAACAAAGGCTTTCAAATCTGGATACGCCCCCAGAATGGCCAGTTAAAATCAGTTTTGATGGCAGTCATCTCTGATGTGATTTCTACAGTATTAGGCACTTGGCTTTGGAAAGCAAGGTCCCAATTTTCCATTAATAATACTATTCTTACTGTGTGAACCACATTACTAACACCTTTTAGGTAGTATGATGGATGTATCTCTCCTTGGATTTCTGCAGCTCTTAGTATGGGGTTTGCTGTGATGGGGAGGGTGTCTCTGTCTCAGGAGCAGTTCGCCAGGTCTCCATCACAAAGTAGTAACAGTTTGGTTGCAGCCTGGTCTCATCCAGACTGTAACGTATGTGGGGCTTGGATCCAGCTGCCAAAACCCACTTAAGAGCCCTGTGTCTGAACAGGGACCAATGGCTGCTTTCTAAAGCCTAGGTGCATAAATGCAGTCTGATCTTCACTGGGGCCATGGGACCCTGCAGTTCAGCTCCCCACATGCCAAAGCCACCAGTGAAGTACCCAGGCTTGCTCTGAAGCCTTAGTCAAGTGATGCCCATCTAATCCTCTGCAGATGGTTGATAAATCCCATTAGCTGCCTTGTGGCTTAGCCTAATGTGCAGCAACGATGGAAACACATGAAAGTAGAGACAATTCTGTCAGCCCTTTGGAGCTGCTGTGACATGAAATGCATGCCACCATTTGTGCCATGAAGGCTGATGGAGCTTGGCTCCAGCACACGCCCATCACAGGAAGGAAGACATAACAGCAATAGTGCTAGCCTTGGCTGCCAACCTGAGAAATCCACCAGCAGCTGTGGCCTTGCTCACCTTTGCCTCCCTCCAACACATGAACTAGGCTGGTAATGGAAACAATTTACAAGGCAATAATTTTTAATTGCTGTCACCGATTAATGGCCACAAACACAGGCAGAGCAGAAACTCATCCGTTAGTCTTCCAAGAAATAACTGCCTCAACCTTTATTTGGCCTTACAGTAAAAAAGAATCCTTTTAACAAGGATTTATTTAAAATTTTCTGCTTGTCTGAGCAGATAGCTGGTATAAAAATATCAACGCTTTCTAACGAGACAGGGCAGGGCTTGCTTTCATTTTATAAAGACAATAAAACCATCTTTGACTTTGTACAATGGAATGAAAGACACAGAGAAGTGAGAATACTGGCTTTGCTGGGTCCTTCACTCAGTCTCCCCTCATATTTTCTGATCCCTCATAAACAAATTATTTTGCTGTTTCACTAAACAGCAAAATGATGCTCATGATGGTGGTTAGGACTAGAGGACCAAGTGGATGGCATCTCTCTCCCCTCTTTGCTTTTTTAAGATGCCTTAGAGATTTTTCAGAACATACCTCCATCTCATGGAATTGGAACAGGTTTTCTTTTCCTACAAGATTTATGATGTTCTCAATTTAAACTCTATTCCTTTCGTAAATTACAAATTACTTTGTGCTGCTAAAAAGTGGCATTAAAATAAGCACCGAACCCCCAAAATAAGCTGAGGTTTTCTGGGGGGGAAACCTTTAACACAAGACAGGGAAAAAAGTTTTCCTGTGGCACTGGCCTGTTCAGGGCAGCTGAAGACTGTTATGGCATCTAATGTAATTTTATCCCAGGCTTTGCTTGGGAAATTATGACTTGCTATAGCCTTGATGAAGCCTGAAGAACAGTACACAAAGCAAACCCATCACACTGCCACCTTTGTGGCTGCCATGCTGTAAAGAGAGACAGGACTGACACAGCTCCTTCACTGGGGGAATCCTTCATACTGTAAATGTTTTAAACTTTGAGGTAAAGAACACTTGAACTGTGGGGCTTCTCTACTTGTAGAGCTGCTGAGTGAGACTCTCAGATGAAGCCAGAGTAACTTCCTTCAGCTTTTAAACTTGATGTTTTAACTTCATGTCTTTCTAATGCATTTAACTGTCACCCACCAGTACTGGAGTCACTTAGATAAGGAGGTTCATTTGTGCTGCTGTTCATATTGATTGTGGCACTCTGTTGGTTTTCTAGGCTGCAGGACAGGAAGGGAGAGGTATGGTCTTTCTCCTGCCTGCATGTGAGCTATGCCAGGACGGGACTAACAGCACCCAAAAGTTTTCCTTCAATGATGTCTACCAAACACTTTGTTGTCATGGCTGGGATATGTTGGAAGTAGAGATTCAGGGCTTGGGTTTCCTCTTCTTTTTTCTACATTTGCTACATGGAGTCCTGGTGTTGTGAGAATGAGTAATCATCCCTAATGGTCTCTGCAGACATGTTCCTACTTGCTGTCTGTGCTCTTCTAACATCATAGCCCAGTACTGGATTACTGCCAGGATTGACATGCATTTCCTTAACTTGAGAAAGTGGGACCATCATGCAAATATTATCTTTGAATTCCCCCTGGCTGGTTAGGACAGCCATCTGTCCAAACTGCAGGAACAGTCATTTGTTTAGGCTGAATATGGTGCTCTGGTTTGGATCTATATTGTTGTTCCTTTCCATGGGATCTAACTTTCCCCCTCCACTCTATCCAGCACATCCTAGCACAGAGCTCTCTCAAGATGTGTTAAGGGTTTAAATCACATTTTTGTTGCGTATCAAATAGAGTAGGCTCTGATCCTGACTGAGACTTGCTCCATCCAGAATGGCAAGGAGTCAAGTGCTTAGGGCTTATTCACCAGCAAGGCAGCAGACCACGGTGAAGCAAGGGCTCTGTCTGACAGGGGCAGGAACTTGGCCTGGACATGCCACCAGTGCCTTGAATGCCAGGCTGTGGTTGTTCAGAAGGTGTCTCTATTTATACAAAGCAGATAAGTTTTTCTTCTCAAAGCTACGTTGAAAAAACAACTTTAAAAAAAATCTACCTTCCTTTGATGACTAGTACCTAAGAGCCTGTCAGTTTAAGTTCCCTAATAACATCTATAGGAAGCAGAGAATGTCTGTTTTGTCAGCATTTTATAGACCAGGTGACGAAAATTGCACTTTCTCCTGCAAGATAAATTAGCCCTAATAAAACAGAGCTCTGACACAGCTCTTCTCCAAGTTGAATCAGGCTCTGCATCTCTTGGTCTTGTATCCTGAGCAACACAGGATAGAGGCAAGCATGTTCACCTGGTCCCCCTCAGTGGTGTATCCCATCTGGATGGAAAACCTTTCTAACTTCTACCCTAGCCTATGTAACTGTCAGAGTCTGGATCTGCCCTCTCCTATGGAGCATATGGATTCAGCAGCCAGTCTTGTATATATGTTTTGAAAATACACTTTTGAAAATCTAGTCAGGCAAGCTGAAAAGGCTACAGTTTCTACAGGAAAAAACACATAAAGTATGCTTTTTGAAGGCTTAACTCTAGTGAAATACAGTAATTGCCACCACATGTATCCTATTTTCACATTGCAACCCAGCCAATTTCAGTTAATAAACTGGATTGTGTATTTGTTTACAGTACTCTTTGTTTAAAAGAGAAGTCACATTTATAATAGTCACATACACATGGAAGTAATTTTATTCATGTCTTATCAGTCGTTCATGCTTTTAAAATATTCCTTATTCCAGTTTCACTGAAGCATGTGTCATTTTACTTCAGAATCTGATTAAAGAAAAATTAGTGGAACAAGTTTGTCTGCTAAGCGCTGCAGATGAAGGGAGAAATATTTCTGTTCAAGTACCAGATGTATCCCGGGATTCCTGCTGGTGCACACCACTGGCATCTCTTTGCCGGTCCACTCAGCCTCATGCCAGGTAAGGCTTTGTTGCTGCAGCTGAGTGACCAGTATCACTTCATTTTCCTCATTTAGTCGTGTCATTTCTCAGTGTGAGTGCATGTTTCAGACATTTGAAGGATCAAAGTGCTGCTGCCACCCAGCACAGCCTTTCAAATAGTGGCTTTCAAACACCGCTCTCCATGTTGTCCAGATCACATCATTCCCATGCAAATCAAGCCAAATTAATTACTTTTAAAGTTCCTATTTACAAAAGAGTAGAAAGTGTGTACATAGAAGCTTAAAGGAATGAAGACTTGCTGCCAAAACTGATGGGGAATTTAACATCATATTCAGTTGTTTTTAACAGTTACAAAACAGAACATTCTCTTTTCCAGTTCATTTAATTATTATGATGGACTCGGTCTAAACTGTGATTGTATTAACAGAAGGAGGTAAATAGTGATGGATTTTCTGCTGTGTGGTGGTTTGGCCCTGGCTAGAGGCCAAATGCCCACCAAGCCACTCGCTCCCTCTTTTCAGCTGAAAAGGGGAGAAAATATATGTCGGGAGGCTTAGGACTTGGGATAAGGACAGAGGGATCACTTTCCAGTTACTGCAATGGGCAAAACAGACTCAGCACAGAATAAAAGAAAGAAAAGTGATTTATTACTACTACAACTACACACCCAGTGAACCTGAGTCAGGCAATGAGAAGCATGGCACCTTCCCCCTACCCCTTATTTCTTAGCAGATTTAAATACGATTTTACTCCCTTCTTCTCCCCACAACATGACAGGGGCAGTGAATGGGGAGTGGGGTTCCAGAGATCCTCTGCTTTCCTTCCCCAGGTATTAACACTTCTATTTCCCCCCCACCCCTCGCCTCTTTGCACACTTGACTTTAATCATAAATTCACTCCCTTCTTCCCTCCCATCGCAGCAGAGGGAGGGGCATGGAATGGGGGTTTCAGTCAGTTCCTCCCAAGTTGTCTTCTGTCTTAGCTGGGGGAAGGGGGGCATTCCACACACACGCTTCCCCTGCGGCATCGTGGGGTCCCACCCACGTGAGAGTCATATCCATGAACTTCTGCAGAGTGAGTCCTCTCTATCAGGGAGTCCTCTTCTCACCGCAGGCCTCTCGGCAGGACTCCCAGATGCTGACGTTTGGGCCCAGACTCCCCTGGCCTGGTCCCCCACAAAGTCACAAGTCCCCTGGCAAACCTTCTGAGGCATGGATCAATTTCTTCATATGGCATAGATGTCTCTGCTCCCCATCCTAATCCATGGGCTGTGAGGGGACACCCGCTCCACCATGGTCTTCACCATGAGCTGCAGGGCAAATCTCTGTTTCTGGTGCCTCATTCTTACCCCCGCCCCTTCTCCTTCGGGCCTGGCCTTGGTGTCTGCACAGTTTGTTACATCTTCTCACTCCTCTCTCCGGTGGCAAAATGCATCTGCCTGCAGGTTTTTTTCTCCTATATGTGATTCACAGGGGCACTGTGGCCATCTCTGATTGGCTCAGGCCTGGTCAGCAGCAACTTTGGCCTTGCATTTGCCAATGTTTACTGTCTGGGGCTTGCAGCAAGCTGTAGCTGCTGCTTGCAAAAGCCATCTCAGCAGCACAACTACACAAAACTGTAACATGCTGGAATATATACGTGTTTACTGTGGTGTTTCAGCTTCCATGTGATGAATCATTTTCATTAATCTAGTCTTTATCGAATTAATATATTTGTTCCTTGTTTTCCTGTATTTCATGGTCCCAAAGTAAGTATTTAACTGAACAAAAAGTCGTTTTAATATTTCTGCCTGTTGTTACTCCCCTAACTTCCACTTTCCTAGGAAATCAGATCAACTATGAGATACCCTTATTCCTTTTGAGCAGTGCCTTGCTTCACAAATTGCATCACTGACATCAGTGGATGTCCTTGTTATGTCTGGCCACAGCTATCAAACTGCAATTTATCAGCCCAGTGAGATTCTGGCAGTTCCAACAGGGTGACTAGCCTGACAAATACAATTGTTTGTATGGTTGCAAGCCCAACAGAAGTGGGATAAAATGGAGTGGAATTTGGAAAGGGCTAGGGTATAAGCTAAAAAGCTGTAAGCACAGGTATCATCTGGCCCTCGATCATAAAAGTTCTGTCAAATGCTATAAGACTACTGCAAATGTTTTGTTTGTTTTGAAGATCATCTGTGCATGCCAGGATGCTACATGCATACAAAAACTGTTTGCACTTCAATTACTATCTGCAGATACCATTTCAGCTTTGTGGCAGAAATTATTGCAATAGCTTGTATGGACAAGTGGAAAATTGCCTTGGCTCAGCTACAATGTCACGAGGGATTTTTCTTTATAAGACTCAATCCTACTCACACCATGTCCCTTCAAATCATCCTACTTGTTTTGCTATTTCAAAAGAACAACCTTAAAAGCATTTTTCCTTCTGTTTGCTAAATAATACAATAAGGACTCAGATCAAATGCAGAGCTAATCGCACAACACTTCATTTTGGCTAATTTATTATTTCATCATGTTTATTAAGTCATGTTTATTTATTTGTATTGGAAGAGGCCACAGTCATTCTTGCAATAGTCAAGGAATGGGAGTTAGTTAAGATCCACATCAAAGACTAGGAAAACTTATCAAAACCCATAGGCCTAATAACACCAGGTTGTTTTGTGATGGTAACTCCATCCCTACAGAAATCTGTGCTTCATAAAACTGGAATTGAATTGTTCACGTCTCTGATTAGTGAGCATAAGGATACCAGGCACCTGGTAAGGGCACACAAAGCTGCTTAGTTCTCCTTCAGAAAACTTAGTGTGGATGAGTAAAGCGCATATGTAGGTATTGAGGGAAAAGCTGCCTCAAGTATTGGAAGCAATGAAGTGTGATTCTTGTGAACACCAATTTTAGAAAGTCAAAACTGATCTAAGTCATTCAGTTCAGAGGTTGGAGGATAACCAGTGGAAATCTGAAACTGGCTCTTTCTTCCTCTGAGGTGTTTCCCCAGCTTCAGGCTCTGCTCAGTAGTCTGGAAAAAATTTTGCCACAGTTGCTCATACTGTTCACTGCTCTTTGGCTGCACTGGCTTTACCTCATGCTGCTCTGGCAACACAGAGCAGCAGCCATCGGCCCATAATGGTCTCACTCAGGGGACTAAACCAGCAAACAGCAGAGCAACAGGGAACTTCAGAGGGTGAAAAGAAGAGCCTGGACTTTCCCTTTTAGGTTTTCCTTAGTGTGTACAGTGCATGAAGGAACTGTGGTGAGTGTTCAGTGAAACACTGTGTCAGTGAAACACTGGCACCCCAGGACACAGGCTGGACACAGGGTTGTCTTGACCTTGGCTAAGGTACCTGGAAAAAATTCCTGCTTTGTACTGTGTGTCTTTCCATTTGATCAAATGATATAAGTGTTGGGTTTAGGGGGTTATTTTATTACCTCTGGGCCCATCAGATTGTGAAATGAATACACGTGGAGGGTTGTTTGCTTTGGGGTTGGTTTTCTTTCTATGATGACAGAAGCAAGGTCTAGTGGCAACTAAGTTTCTTAACTCAAAACATGTTAGCAGACCTTGCTTCCTTGCTCAGGCAGTATACAGTACTTCAAACTGACAGAGATGGTTAAATGTTACTTTGCTCATGGATACTGCTGTGGGAATTGCCAGTATAGGAACTGAAGGTGGCTTTGGATTGACAAGAAAGGCAAGTAAGGATTCAGATTTAGTACTCTTGGTTTTTTTTTACTAATGAAGCCATAGCTGGTTAACTGCAGGGTTTCCAAATCCTGCATCTGTTCAAACTGTGTCACTTCTTTATGTGGGAGACACTAAAAAGTGAAAATGAGGCAATACTAGAAAAGAGAACTTTAACTGTCATGTGAAGCCAGTTTTATAGTGTTAATGCAGACAATATAGAGAAGTGACAGGATTTGCCTTTAGTATAGGTCTTGTTGAAATAATTAGCAGTAAAGAGACAAAGCTTTGAAGAACAGAGTCCTGATAGGCCATGAAATATTAATTTCTAGCAAGTCATTTAAATTAGAAGTGTTGAAATAGGAAATTGTTCCAAGACTTCTCACAATGTCTGTCAAACCATTAGATAGGAATAAGGGGAGGAAAAGGGGAAAGAAGACTTGTTTTGGGTTTGTTTTCTAACTTAAAACTTGAGGTGTAGCTTACTGCTTGTATAGTTGAATCCTTGTTATTTCTCTCATGGAGTCATATGATGCTGACCACAACTGGGAAGGAAATGTTTGAGATGTGTGCCTAAGCCCCTTCTCCTGTTCCAGCAATCTGCACTGCAGGATACAGAGTAATATGAACCAGCAAAACTGCTCGAGGTGAGAAAAGAACACTTTCCTGCAAGATTTATTACCACCCAAAACATAAGAAATTTTTCTCAGTTGACTGACTTTATAGTAGTAAGATCTCAATTGGAAAAAAAGCATGTACTGTGGGAATATTTGAAAAAAATCCCTTTGTACTACTGTGTTGTAACAGGCTGCCAGCCAATGTCATCCACATGTCTGCTTGGTAGCAAAAAAGATTTTCAACACTTCTTCTTACTAAAATGAAACATTTTATATCTATTTCAAAAGCATCCTGTCATTTTAAATTAGATCATACACATTTAATCTTACTTTGAAAATGAAAACAAGGTTCACACCACTACAGTTTGACTTCATTTCATATCACTCGCTTTTTCTCTCCTTATTCAAGCATCTTTCAGCAAAAAATCCTTTATGCCAACCAAATTTAAGTGGAATTGCTTAGATTAAACAAGCCCAAGTTTGTACAGCAGAGAATGAAGGTCACAAAGCTACAACTCTGCTAAATAAAGTGCCATCAGTAGAGTTACTTATACAGCCTGGGACCCTGGAGGCTGACTTACCACATGAGCTGAGCTCACATGAACTCCACGTTCATCACAGTTGATGCTTTGCCCACAAGACTGGAACAAGCTAAGAGAACAGTCAGATAGTCACTGGAGACATTTGCATCACAAGCAAATGGAAAACTGCTGAGGCAAGGATGTCTTGTGTCCTTGACCTGTGTTTTCAGCTCTGTAGCAGTCTGTTACCATTAATATATTCTCACTGGTATTTTGGAGCTTCAGTTTGCATTGGGACTGTGTTCTCCTTTGTGCAAAGACCCAAGAGAGCTTTTTCTGCCTGGAATGTGTTTGCCAGGACCCATGGACACTGGCAGCAGCCTGGTGTCTCGCTAATTCTCTTGATAAATCTACACCAGTGCTGGGGTGCCAGATTTCTGGCTGCAGATCACCACCACAGCACACAGCAATGAGCTCTGACGGGACCAGAATCAGCCTTAGGACAGACCACCTGTCCTTTCTTAATTCAGAGACTGCGGTTTTGTGGCCATCCAAGAGGGTTCAGCAACAGTTCTTCAAAGATGAGATTACATTCTCAAAGTATGAGATTAAATACTTCACTACACAGCCTTTAGTATCATGAGAAATTTTCAGACAGACCTGTAAAAAGATATTGAGCGAAGTCTTTCTATTTTGGAAGCAGGGGGGGTTGCTAGAAATAAGAAAGATTTCATCCCTCCAACCTTCCCTGCAAACCAATTCTCAGATTGCTGAGCAACCTATAACATAATTATTTCCTTATTTCCATCCATTAGCATTCATTTACTGTCTGTTGTACCACATGTAGATTGCCAGCTTCCTTTGGGCAAGTGTTTTGATTCCAGTTCTCTACAACTTGCAGCACAACAGATTTAGGGGGTCCAGAAACAGGGATGAGTAACGACTGTACACAGCTCTGCTAGCTTCTCAAGTGGGATTCTTGGAAGTGTGGATAACAGTCCAATTTTACCTCGTTCTTCCCCTTTCATAGGGATAATAAAGCAGAATCTCTCCCTCCAAAGCTGTTGCACTGCTGAGCCAGTCATATTCATGGTAAAGTTCCTGAGAACAGGCACAAAAGGAGTCTCCTGGAGTGTCGCTTCTCATGGGCAGAAAAACCTACCAGCCACTCCCTAAATATACCGCTGTTCAGGTAAGAGATGTTCACGTTCAGTTCTGCTGGTTCATTTTAAGTATAGCACACAGACATATTAAAGATCAGGATTTTTAGCTGGCTATTCACCTGAATGGCCTTACTTCACGAATAGTGTAGAACCCATAAAACAACTCTTTTAAAGAAAATACACTGCTTTAAGCTATTACATGTATAGCCACCCCGTTACCTATGTAGCATAGAGGGTCATATAAACATGAACAGGTGACAAAAATTAAGGTAATATTAAGAAAAACTTCATAGAATTCAGAAAAGCTAGTCTCCATTTTCTTATACTGTAAGTACCAATTTTAGTAGTTACCAATCCTTTATATTCATATGGATTTTGGATTGTTAATTTTGGGACCACGCCTTTTAAATACAGTTATAAGGCACATATGTTCTTATAGCAAATGACTGATTTCTGTGTGCAGCTGTAACCCAACTGGTGTTCACGTGATATTATGGTCAGCAAGACACACAGTTCTGTGCACTCAGCTCCCCTCTTGCACACACCAGACATTGTCAATTATTTGGCACGATATTTACTCAGTCCCACTGTCTGGATCCATGCTCATGGCCCCGAGGTGCCGCCTTGGTCCCGTGGACTAGATGAGCAGCTGATTGCATCATCCTGCTTGTGCACGTGTTCTGGATTTATTTCCTTTTCCTCTACCTCTTCTCTGGATGCAGTGTTGATTCTCAGACAGAAAAGGGAGATTGAGTGGTTTAATAGCAATGTGAAGAGTATTTTGCAACATGGGAGTACAAAAGCACAACTTTCAGTGGTTCTGACTGGAATTACTAAAATGCAGAACAATAGAAAAGCAAAAGAACAAGTTTAATTGGTTTTATTATGACTGGCAATTTACTAAGAAGCAGATTGTTGTTAATGAAACTACTTGTTTGGGTAAAATGGGCAGGAGTTGGCTCTACAGCTCTCTAAGGCTGAAATCTAATCACTTTGGTTAATTTGTTATTTAACCAGAGCGTTTTGTTTACTACTTTATTGTCCTTCACAAGCAGCCCTGTCTCTGCTTCCTCTCTTCTGATTACATGATTGTAGAACCTGAATGTATCAATTTCAATAATTCTGCAGTTGCTGCTGTCTGTAACTACAATTTCAAACAGGGTCACGGGTGTTTTTCTAAAAAGGTTGACAGAACTGCTTCTCTTCTGGCTGCTCTCTTAAATCACAGTCATTGTGTGCCACCCAGAGTTGGGATAGCAGAGCCAGGGCACAGAGTGGGTTTGGAGGGGGGGATGAGTCACCATGCTCCTTTCATGTGGAGCATCCCCTCCTATGTTTCCCTAGAGGTGAGTGACTTTAAATGCAGCTAAAAAATAAATGCTTCTTCCCATGACAAAACACAGGGAGGAAAACATCTTTGGGAGCTACATAGACATGATGTGTGGCAGAAAACTGATACTTTATATCGTGCAAATGCTATCTATATATGTTCTATTTAACTATGACTCACTTCTAAACAAATCATTTCTCACCCTACCAGGGGAGGGATAAAGAATGTCAACCCCGTCACAGATTGTCTTGCTGGCAACACAAAAAGGCTCACCTTAAAATGTTCAGTGCTACATTTTCCCTCTTCCCTGTGCTGACTTCTGGGACTGCCATTCCATCTACCCTTTCATGTGTGATAACACTCTGCATTTCCATGCACCCAGCAGTATTTTTAGCACAAATTGCAGTTCCCTAGATGGCAAGCAAGACTACAATGTTGTATCTCAGTCCAATGGTATCACTTCAGACTGCTGCCACAAGCTGGTACTTAAGTCATACATCCTTAATTGTATCAGATACACACTAGGATCGCATTCCTTGCCCTGGAAGGTTACTCTGGTATGTCATGTGTCAAATCACACCACAGGCAAAAAATACTCACTGTACCTTTTTTGGACACTTCTCACAAAACACAACCTGCATGCACATTCCCCTTCCACGCCATAGGCAGCCAGGCACCAGAAGTGAATTTGAGCATGGACACCCAGGGGTGTCCTGTTTGAGTATCCCCCAGTCACCAATTCCTGTGCAGCACCTACACTGCTGTGGTGAGTTCCAGCCTTTTAGCTGGTGCTTAACCTTCAGGCGCTGCACCAAGACACTGCTGAGCCCAAGTACTGTTACTATCCCTCATCATCATTTTCTGAATGTTCTTGCTTTTTCCCTGGGTTAAGCACTACCAACTCTCCATGTGATGAGACAAAACATTTCTGCAAACACCAGGGCAGGGGAGCAGTGAGATGACAGCAAGTAGCTGGCGGGTGGACAACTTCTTTCAACACCAGAACTGGTTTATGCTACCTGAAAGCACCCATGAAACTACAGCCACTGCCAACCACCAATAGGATGAGCAGCATAGCAAAAAAAAAAACCCAGCTTCTATTAGTTTTGCTTGGATACAGGTCCAATAGAAACATTTTTGAAATAGGAGACTCTGGCATGGTGTTTCCTGAGGGGAAACATTACAATGCAACCTGGAGTTTGTGGAAGCTGAGGAGATGCAAAAAACTTCTGGGCAAGGTGTGCTTCTCTGGCCCATTCCCTCCACTGGCTCAGCTCTGGGCGAGGTGCAGAGCTACTGCTGCTGCACACTGCCTGGAGCACACATCACAGTGAGCAGAGAGGACACACTCAGAGATTCCGATAGAACCAAGTGTCCTAGAGAGCCATGCTGACTTCTGAAAGTGTGAGTGCTGGACACTGTGGCCATTCTGTGTTCCACCTCCACAGACTCTCTCAAAGGAGAGAACAGTGCTAAAAAACCACCATTTTAAGTCCACACAGCAGCAGCAGATGATGCATGATGTGAAGATCCCTGCACTTACACAGCTCCAAGAGGTGGACTCAGCAGACAGTAATACAAACATCAATTCTTCTGCCTGTATCTTTCTGGACTGTCTCATTTTTATGCACATCAGGAAAAAATGCAATCTCTAAATATTTCTTGCATTCTCTCTCCCAACCTGTCTTTCAGGGAACTTACAAAAGAAAGAGATTAGGATGTGTCATTTTTATATTGATCTGCACTGCCCTGCAGCTGTTGGCAGGACACTGTGCATGAAAGGTTCTGTGTTTTATTTATCCTGATTTTATTTTGTAGTCTGCCAGAACTCAGGTTTAACTTCGGGATATAGCGGAGGGCATTTCTTTGCCCATGCAAAATAGAGCAGATGGGTTCACCTGTGGATATGTCTCTGGGTTGACTTATTCTTTGAGGTGCAGTTTTTTACCATTCTAACAGTGTAACAGGTCACTGAACATAGGTGATCCATAATATTATTAGTTTTCTGAATCATGATGCCTTAGACTTGAATGCACGTACTCAATAAATACCATGGTGGATGTAGAGCTGTCCTCTGCAGTGATTACTGCAGAGCAGGAGGTTGCTGTCATCACTGGTAGGAGTTGGTTCCTTGTCTAAAGGAAGTGTTAGGGACACTCCACAGTGTCGAGGATTTCATCTTCCCTTTCACTGTCATCATTGTGGGTAACGTTCCCTTCAGGTGTTTTCTCAATATTTTTCTTTACAGTGACTCCATAAAGATAGTTCTGTTTCACCAAAAATGACTGTTATCAACACCTGTTTCCAGGACTCACCACCCTCCTTTGATTATTACTCCAGTGCAATGACTTGTCATCTTATTCCTCACTGTTCAGGACTGTAATGTTGGAGAACGGAGGAGGGAAGAAGGCGACACAGTAAGCTTTTGTATAGTTGAAATGGCCAGAAAACTAAAGCATCTGCAACCACTGCATAAGTCATTTGACACTTTTAAAAGCTTTAACATACTCTATTTTTGGAATAAAATTAGCATCTCTGCTGACAGCTTATATGCCAAGTTTCGGCTTGATGCAAATTTGAAGAGTCCTGAATAAAAACTGCTAAAGATCAGGAGTGTATAAACACTACCTGATCCTAACTGACATTCAAAACAGACAGTAGTTAAGCTGCAGTATTTATATAGTACACGACTTCATACCCTGGGAAGATAGAAAGTAATCTCCTTCTTTAGAAGTGCTTAACCAAGTACATGATTGGGTCACCTGAAAGGCTACTATTAAAAGAACTACTTGGCTGAATACAAATGACGTTATAACTTGGCACCACTGTCTTGGGAAGGAGCCTGAACTCCTGCAGTACTCTCCAGCAAATCAGACACCTCTATACTCAATAAAAAAGTTCTGTGATATCAGCTGAAAACATGGAAGACTGTTCTATAAGCACAGCCAGTTCCACTGCTGCCAGCTCAGCCTCTTGGAGGCAGGAGGGCCACCCCTGCCTGGCTTGCCCTCGGCACCCTGCCAGAGCAGGCACCCCTGCTCGCCTCTATCCAGGCTTTGCAGCACAACAGAGATCTATACACATCTCCTTGCTGCCTCATGGTTTTCAGCTTAAAGAACTGTAATAATTTATAAAGGGACCTGGTAAAGCTGTTAGTTTTAATATCTCTTATTTATATATGGAAGCTGTTTTGTAACTACAGGATTCTCTGCTGCCTTACTATGTGTCTCAGGGCTCCAGTGAGTGTGACCCTGTTAGAGATTACACAGAGTTGAAGATCTTTGCCAAAAAAAAATCAGACTATTTATTTTTTAAGGAGAATTGGTTCAGGAAAAGTACAAAGTGAAAACGTTTCTTAAAAGGTAATATTCAGGAAGAAGGCAGATCTACCAATCCTATTATCTAGACCAATGCTTTGCTTTTTTAAAGTTTCTACTGCTGGAGTTGAACATGTTGGTGGATTTTTATTTTTATACAGGGGCTGTGTGGAGAGTGGAAAGGGCACAAAGTGTGATTATTAACCACTTGGTGAACATTTCCTCTGAAGATGAAAGAAGCAAACCAGCATTATTTGTTCATTTATTAAGTACAGTCACCGTTACATTAGTTGTATTTGCAGCACTGCTTTTTTTCCACACACACTGAGGGGATGTGTTTGTGCTTTATATTGGGCACAGAGGTTTTATTAGAATAGATATTGTTCATTAAGGAACAGGGTTTGAATTAGTATACTATTTATGCAAAAGAAACTAGCCAGTAGCCATAAAATCTATCTAATTCTTCTTTACTTACATGTGTGCACTATTTTTAAAGGCCCTTGGGGACTATGCTAGCATGACCTGCGCTGGACCCTGTCTGCAGCTACATGCCAGCCCCTCAGGGTGTTCAAATGGAATCCACGCTGCACAGCACAGGGATGCCCTTGGCACCTATCCGATCCCATAAGCACTTCTGGTGCTCCTGGAAAACTTGCTGTCTCTTGCTGGCACGCAGGGAGCTTCTGGTGTCAGAGTCCATGATGACTGAAGGTATGTCCTGAAGCTGCTGTCCTCCCCTAAGCTACTGTGAAATGTCAGGTGTGCTCCTCAGAGGTGTGCTGAACATTTTAGTGTGCATGATGGGTCTATGATGACACTACAGTTTGGAGTCCTGTGAGTTTTTCTCTCCCTCCTATGGTTTTGGTCTGTGGCTGGCATAGCACAGCACAGTGTTCCTTACTTCCATTCCCTCTCTCAGCTACAACAGGCAAGATGTTGAAAGGCAGTCATTGTGTCTATAGCTGAGTCCAAGAGGAAATTTGTCACAGAGAGCAGTGGGGAAAAGTTAACAAAATCTTGTAAAAGTGAAAGAGTTGAGTTTAGAACTGATGGTATTGATAGGAAGCAGGGGAGAAAGCCCTGGGACATGTTTTGAAATTACTGACTTTGTCAAATAACTTATCCTGAGCAGAGAAGAGAAAGTAAAGCAGCTCTGAAGAGAGAAGGCTGAGCCTAGGAAAGCCAGGTACCAGCCTGTTTCACACAGCACCCAACAGCTACCGCTCAGTCAGGTGCCAAGCTGGGACACATCGGGGCCTATCATACAGATCCACTGGTGGATACACACATCCAGCTGTATGTGGGGAAGAAGATTTGGAGAGAATTGTCTTCAGGGCTTTTTTGGCTTGTATCAACCAATTAAAATCAGAGCTGGTTTATCTTTCAGACCAGCCTGAAAAGTGTGTCAGGAAAGGAGCAGATTCATTGTCAAGAAAGACACTATTCAGTGGGTGGAAGCAGGTAACAGCCCAGCCAGCTGATTTGAGTTACCATCCTATCTGCCAGCAACCTTTACTCCTGGGGAGAGTCATGACCTCTCTAAACTGTTCAGACATCTTTCTATTTATAAAGTTAGCCATAAATAGGAAATGCAATAATGAGAGCTAGCTAAACCAAGATACTGGAAGAAGCAGGCACTGTACCCATGACTTTTAGGTGTTAAATAGGGTATTAAATATATTAAATTCTCAACAGTCTTCAAGCATCCAGCTCTTAATCCTGCCCAAACGTATGAGATTAATTTTGTCTATGCCACTTGCCCTATCACTTTCCAGGATACTCATGCAAATGATTGCATGATCTAATCCCACACTTAACTACTCTTAAAGCTCAAAATCTAGGAATTTCTACGATGTCAAACATGTTTGTGAGCTGGTAAGTAACTTTCAAACGCTAGGAACCGGGGGCGCAGCCGTGCGCGATGCTGCTTCAGTCGAGGCCGGCTCCCCTCCCGGCCCAACGCCGCCGTGCCGGCGCTGGAGGGAGCTGCAGCCCCGGTTACCGCCGCCTTCCCCGCACCGCGCCTTTCAGCCAGTCCTCTTCAGCAAAGAGGATGAACGTGATTAAGTTACTTACATTTTATCCCTCGCTGTCACTTCAGGAATGTTCTCTTTTCAAAGAAATCAGGCTAGGTTTTTAACCCGTAGGTAAGCAAAGATTAGCAAAGCCATGCTGAACAGAAACCTTAATTCTCACAGCATTTTACAATGTTATAGGTCAGATTATGACAGAGGTACAGAAGCAACTTTCTCCTCATTTGAACCCTTTCGGCACACTAGTTTACTAGTTTCCTATTTCCAGACTGAATAGAAATTGGATGAACTTGTGTGTCTAGTATTTGCCTCTATCTCATTTAAAAAATAATTTCCAGATCAGACATGACAAAGATTGAGGGCTGTTGGCTAGCTTTAACATTTTTACTTTAGTATACCTTGGGGGAAATTATGCTACTGCTACATCTTTTAAGAGTTGAAGTGAAGTTAACTGGAGCTTAAAGATCAAATAACCAAAAACAACCTTCTGGAGAGATGAATCGGAAACCTTAGTAAGGTTGCATGGTCACTAAGTTCATTCTCTTCACTTGGTGAATTTTTCTCTTGCTGTGTCTGTCTTTCAGTGTTTGCATACACTATATTACCACAGGTGACTTCACTCTGGACATCACTAAAATATCTATAGCATTTCTAAAATATGGGCTAATGATTTCTTTCAACCCAAGGCTCCTCTTCCATGTCAAGGGGCAATTTAATACTCAGCTTATTCAGGCAGACAACAACAACAACAAAAAAAGAGATAATCTATAACTTAAAAAATCAGCTGTTGCCTAGGCACCAGTGTCCATGAACCTTTCACAGTCACCTGATACACCTGCTTTGGCAGGGGGATTGGACCCGATGGTCTCTCGAGGTCCCTTCCAACCCCTATGATTCTATGAATCTTTGATTCTATGTTGTATTGCACTGGTCAGTGATAACAAAGAACACAAGATGTAAATGTAATGATGCAGGTAAGACAGAACTGCAGATTTCCTCCTCCTCTGTACTAGGAATGCCCAAATAGGATGCATCCCATCTGATGATGTACCTTCAATCAAAAGTTTACCATTTGCTAGAGAAAGGTATCATTCGGTATCTGCCAAGACAAAACAACAGCTGGGTAACTTGCATGTAAGCGCCTCTGATGAATTAGCTGAGGAGTTCTTTACATCACTTTTCTAAATGTTTATAGACTCTTTAAAAAATCGGTCTTTCCAGGTACTGGAGGACAGCCAAAGGGTAAGTGGGAGCTATAGATTAGTTCATTCAATGTTAGTCATAGGAGATATAACAAGGAGAGTTTGAGCGCACCTTGCCATGTGCTCCTGGAAAAGAGGGAGCCTTTCTCTCGCAGATGAAGGCATATCATCCAGGGACTGACAGACAGAGTAAGACAAGCTCAAGTATTACATAATTTCCTATTCTCAGCGAAAATAATAAATGTAATTGACTAGCAAATGACTGTCAGCAATGGCAGATGGAATCACAATCATTTGGCTTCTTTAGGACAAAAGTCCTCAAATTTATACCACAGTCCAACTTCAAAAATGATAGCTGCCAAGAGGGGAGGAGGGATGAGACTGGGGTCATCCCTTACAAGTTCTGAGGTTGTGCAGTCTCGAAACAGTCATGACTTGATGGCAAACACAACCATCTATCTTCCCTAATGAGTGATGTGGGCTGGTGGCACCGGAAGGTAGACTAGCAGCTCAGGAGTTAGCTAGCTGGAGAGTCCAGGAGTTACGCTGTCCCTGATTTTGATGATTCACATAGCAAACGTGGTGAGCTCTCCAACTGAGTCTGCAGAGTAACAGGTGGATTTCAGTGGCATCTTGCCTGAGTTCTGCTAAAAGGTCACTGAAAAAGATGTTTCTTTGTAAAACATTTCCATTTGAATGAATCAGGTCTTTCTGTTGAAACCGAAATGTTTTGCTGAAAACCTGTTATGTTGGAAAAGTCCCAACCATTTATCTCTCCTATTCCCACAGAGAGGAAATGGGCTGTCTCCAGTCTTTGCTTCCCCTTTTGATGTTTCAGCCATCCTGTGCTTCCCCTTGTGCCCACTCAGGAACGGTCCATCTCACATAGCACAAATCTGTTAAATGGTCCAAATACTTTGTACTAGGACATGTACGAAGAGCTGGAAACAGTCCTACTCAATGAAAAAGAAATAGCACAGCTGTGTCATGAGAATGCATCACCAACTGAAGAGGAAATTCAGCCTACCTTTTCTGAAGGGCATGGGCCACTTCAATTCCTGAAATGCCAGTTTGCAACGGGCATCTCTGATACTCTTTGACTGCAAACACTAGTAAAGCATTTGAGAGCCAGGGAAAAATCCACAATGGGCCAAAACCATCCCTAATATTACTGTATTAAACCAGGGCTGATTTTGGCTATGGCTGCATTTTGACTTCTGACTGCAGAGGAAGGTGTGAGATACACTCAATTATTTGTCATGAAAATACTAGTGAGGGAATTTACCCCTTTTTATTTTTTTCTTTTGTGCCTCACTCCCAAATGCTAGTCTCTGTGAGTGTATTACTTGTAAGCATTTACTAATCATTTGTGAACAAATGTTAGCGTTTGGTTTGTTTCCATCTGTCATTCCGAGTGGCGGTCTGTGCTTGGCCACGTCATTGCACAGAGACTTTTTCCCCTTCCTGACAACTCAAACTCTTTGGGTGGAAGGAATATATTTGTGAACATTTATAAAATAAGTTCTCAAGAAGATCATCTTCTGTTTGAAAGGATCAACACCCTCCTAAGGCAGGACTGTTCTCCTGTAAGTACAAGAAAATATGTCCAGGGTTATGCACTGCCTGTGCTCCCTCATAGTCATTCAGGGGTGTTACTGCAGTGTACATATGCATCTCTGAACCAGCAGTGTGGCATGCCAGCGTGGGGTCCAGCACAGGCTGCAAACTCATCCAGGAACTAGGGTGGATGTGTAGGCCCAAGGCAGCATGTACTTGGCATGAGCAACACTTTTTCATTGAACTTTACCTTTCCCCCACTCACCAAAAAATACTGTGAAGTAGCAGGCACCATTTGATCCAAGACTTTTAAGCAGCTCAGAAAAGATTTAAAAATCAAGGAAAGGGTCCTTGGAAGGATAAAGGAGGGAACATAATAACAGTTGAGAGTGGAAAAGCAACCACGGAGGTAAGCGAAAGCATTATCAGCCTCCAAAATATAATGGAAACATGAAAGGCAATGTAAACAAAAAGCCTGCAAACACTTTCAAAATACAGGCACTGAGTGTGCATGGCCCTTTGTCAAGGCTCCCAGGCCATCTGGGCAACAAACCCGTGAAGTTTTGTAAAATAGCAGTCACATACCTCTGTCTAGTTTTGCAAAATTTTGTATGTTCTGTAACGCACATATCTTGTCTGTTAAAAGACAGGCTGTCTTTATTCCATCTTCTGACTGCTCCATTGACTGCTACCCTGGTTTATCACTTTGGCAACAAATGATTGCAGGGTTTACATGCATTGCCTCATTACACGCAGCACTGCTGCATCCAGCTAGCATCCATCCTTGCTAGCAAATTGAAAGCCAGTTTAGACGTGCCTTTCCCAGCTGTGGTTACATCTTTGACTGCCTCGTGGATCTGTGAATTATATTGAAATACTTCTAGCTACAAACCGTGGGCACCAGATGTATGCTACCTTCGTTAGAAGCAGGAAAACACATTTGCTTCTCCTTCAGTATGTGGTCCTTTTACTCTCTTATACAAATAATAAGAGGGGGTTTTAACAGTACTTTTGTGCCTATTTTTGTAATTGTCACAGGTCAAAATATTCACCTGAATTTGTTTAGCTTAACAGAATGCTTCAGCTTCAAATAGCACAAAACAGTATGGACAGTAAAAAATTATGTCTTTGATGTTGCATTAGCACTTTGTGAAATAATCTTAGTAGAAGGTTCTTTCTGTGTTTTTTGAACCTATTGAAATCAGACCTTTATAGCTCAATGGAAGTGGCGGGGGGGTGGGGGGAGCATTACAAATTCATTTGTATACTTGCCTTCAATTTCCCTTTGCTTCATCTCTCTGCAGGCTCAAGGGAGCAGATCCTTCCATGTTTCAAGTTGGCACAGTTCCACAAAACAGCTGTGCCAATTACTTCCAGTTGGGGACTGCCACTGGGTGTATAGCTGCTTGTACTGAAGTTGTTGCAATTACTATGATTATGTTATTTCTTGGCATGGGAAGGGAAAAGATGAGTGAGTGAGTGCTTGGGGGGCTTTGTTTAACTGCAGCAGGCCACTTACTCATGCAAACCACTGAGAGCAACTGGGAAGTAGGAACAGTGAGGAATGAAGTTCTTGGAAAACCAGCTCTCATATTTAACTTAGTAAAGCGATTCCTTAATGAAACCTAATAAACTCCAGATCTGCCAGTTCCTTCAAAAAGGGAAAGTATTTTTCAATGTGTTAGATTAACACTGCAGTACCTATTATGCCCTTGCTTTTATGCAGTTTACAGAGATCTTTACCACAGCTCCAACCTGCAGGAGCTACTTGTGTAGTGCCAGTGCTGAGAAAAACTATTACGTGGTTTACCTCCATCTGAAAAACAATTCTGAAAATTTGTTTCAAGCGGTCTGTAATGCTATTCAGACTCTTTGATCTTAAAGCTGGGCCAAGAACTCTTCTCCACACACAAAATTAGAGTGGTCTGAAAGAAACTTGCCATCTGGCAGGTAATGGCTTGAAGGATTTAAAGCTTAGTGTACACAAACATGGCACCCCTTGCATGCGGAAGGACTCCACACCTTTGCATACCAAGCCAAGGGCCAGTACCCCACAGGCAAATGCCAGACAACATGTAGTCTCGGTGCTGTATTGCAACCAGTTCAACACAGCTCATCTTCTGAAGATGAATTTTTTTATTATTTTTACAGCAAAGCTTCATCAAGCCTGGGCTACCCCACAGAGGCTCTGGCTGCGGCATTCCCTCAGGCTTCCCAGGGCCTGACCAAACGAAAGACCTGACCCACCACCGCACAGGCCCGGGCTCTGCTCTGGCTTTGCCAGCAACACGGAGACAAGACTAAGCTGTTACTCTTCATGTCCGTATTTCCCTCCCTAGAGCGTGACTCGAAGCCACGATGACGGTACCACCAGGTGAGTGGGGCGGTGTGAGGTGCCCTGCCAGCACAGCCCTGCCAGCACAGCCCTGCCAGCACAGCCCTGCCAGCGGTACAGCACTGCACGGTGTGAAGGAGGAGCGGAGCCATGCCGGTACCGGCCCCGAGGTTTCTTCGCCGCAGTTTTATATTTATTACTCGTGTATTGTTACTTGGAGCCATGGCTGGCGGGAGGCCGCTCCCTGCTGGCGGGGGACACAGGGAGCACGGGAAGGTCCCGGCCGGCGGGAGCATCGCTTCAAGAGGCTGCGGATGCTGCCGAACTCCCCCAACACCCCCGGGGCCCGGTGAGCGAAGACACCCCCAGGGCACGACCGCAGTGTAGCGCTCGGCGGTCCCCAGCGCGGCTGCGCAGAGTGCGGAGGACAGCCCCGATTCCCGTACGGCCGGCGCCGCCTGGCCGGCACCGCGGCTTTTCCTGCACTACGGAGTTTCCGTAGCCGTGTCCTCCGCTGCCCCCGCGCGGCGCCCCCGGTCGCCAAGCGCGTTTCTATGAGCCGCCTATAAACAACATGGCGGCCGCGCCCCCTCTTCCTGCCCGCGGTCTGTAGGTGGCGCGGTAGCGGAGGGGGCGCGAGGGCAGGCGGGGTCCGGCGGCACCGGCCGCCTCCGCTCCGTCGCGTCCCGCACTCCCCCTCCTCGCCCGGGCCGCGGCGGGGGCGGCAGGG
>VZTU01025630.1:53612-65586 GCA_013400835.1 Zapornia atra
AGGAATTGTAAACTCTAAACATGATTCTTTTGGTGTCCTCAGTTCTTGCTGAACATGATACTGTCCTGGTTGTATTTATTCCCTCGCAAGTACTTGGATGTTAATTTTCACCATGCTAATGCATGGCAATATTTATTATAGTCAAGGATATATTCTTGAAATTGAGTCAGTAGGTAAAATTGAGCAGTTATTCTCATAATTTCAGGGTCAAGGTAACCTGTCAATATAAAACCAGTTTGGTTTTTTTGTAACTAACAGTTCAATGTGCACTCTCAAATGTTTTTAGAGGGTGTGTGCATTCTGTGGGGCAGAAAAAAGGGAAAAAAGCCCTTCTCAGGCAAAAGTGCTTCTGTTCTGGAATTCAGGAGCAATGCTTAGTTGGTGGGTTTTGTCAGTTTATCTATACATGTGCTATCTGTCAATATGAGTGTGTATGTATGTGTGCATATACTGGTAATACCTTAGGCTTGAGTGCAAAGAATGTTAATTTTGTAGAAAAACAAAAGTGTGGAAAAAGTAATGTTGGTAAATTCAGTACAAATGCTAGGGTAATGTTTGCTATATAGCTGCCACAGATTGAATCTGTATAACAATGATCTAGTATAAAACCTATATAGGAACTGGTTTGTTCTTGTTCTTTTGTAGCTTTACAGATAAAAGTGGTTTGCTTTACATAGTTTGAAATTTTCATCTGCAAGTAGCTGTGTTGGTCACCATGAAAATAACTGCTGCTCTAAATTAATTTGCCTTAAATTTCCTTGTAATAGTCAAGTCTGCTTTGTCAATGAGCCTTTCTCCCTCCTTTTGATCATTCTCCAAGCAGTCATGTATTGCTGCATCTTTTTACTTGATGTAACTGGGCAATCAGCCAGAAATGACTGCTTTTTCTTGTCTTGTAATGTGTTACTGCTGCTTATCAACTAAGGACATGAAATTGAAAGTTTCTTCTCAACAGATCTCAAGTGGCAGATCTTAATTAATATTTTGGAATGTCAGACAAACATATAAATCTATTTACAAATAAACTTGAATTATTGCAAAACATTCTGAAGTTGACAGTATTTATTAAACATTAAAACTCAGTTTTAGTATATCTAATTTAAGCTATATATATCTCAGGGAAAACTGCATCGCTGGCAGTGTGCAAGTTACCAGTTTAGCACCTGCAGCCTCAATTTACTGGAATGAGAAACAGCTGCCGACACTCTTCTGCAGATGCAGAGAGATTATTTTCCTCATTTCAGTGTATTCAGCTGGTTATAATTCAATGTTTAATCCATTTAAAATTGAGAAGACAGAATGAAACCTAAATTAAAATGAGTTGTCTTTCTCAGAGTATAAAAATAAGACATAGTCTTAGTTTCTTTTAAGTCAGCCTGTCCTGCTTTCAGAAGATGATGTGCAGTAGCAGAGCATTTGCATGGTGGGACTGTTTGGCATCTTGGCTTGAATTAATTTAGTATCTGTGTGTCCGCTTTGTTTTTAAAATTATTATTCTTCTTCCAGCTGTGAGAGTGGGCAGTGTTCCATACCTGTAATTGATGCTGTATTCAGGGTATTGAGGGCAGTTCTGATCTGTTATCACCTGATGAATGGTGGATGAATCAAGTCACAGTGACAGTGTCCTTATTGTTAGCATGAGTGGAAAGAATCTGGCTTTGGGTTTGGGGGGGGTTTGTTAACATCTGTTTCACTGCAGTGATAATTGGAGCAGGCAGCAGAGCAGTGCTACTACTATGGTGTTTAGATAATGTAAAAAAGAAAACCACCACCACTTGGAATTTCAGCGAAAAGGCTTAGAGGGTTCTTAAACCAAAATCCTCTATGAATTCTATAATATGTTTGACTTCTATGGACAGTTTTATATGGAGTCTTTTATCCCAAACATACATCATAATTCATATAAGTGTTTTTTAAAACATGCATGTAAATCAGATTTTAAAAGCATTTTAAGGATATTTGGAAAAAGGCATGGTGTTGGTGGGCTTACCTTGGCTGGCAGCTGGACACCTACCAAGCTGCTCTATCCCCTTCCTCAACAGGGTACAGGAAGAAAATAAGATGAAAAAGTCGATTGGTTGAGATGACAATGGGAGTCTACTTTTCAGTTACTGGAATAGGCAAAATAGACTTGACTTGAGGATATTAATTTATTGCCAGTTAAACAAAACAAAAGCAAACTCAAAACACCGTCCCCTACCCCCTTCTTCCCAGGCTCAATTTCACTCTGTTGTTCCCCACTCTTCTGTCTCCTTTCCCTCAAGCCGCACAGGTAGGTGAAGAATTGGAGTTGCAGTCAGCTCATAAAACTTCATCTCTGCTACTCCTTCCTTTTCATGCTGTGCTCCTGCTCCGGCATAGGGACTCTCTCAGTCTTCTCCACCATGGGTCCTTCCCAGGAGTTGCAGTTCAAGAACTGCTCTAATGTGGGCCCTTTCCACAGTGTACAGTCCTTTAGGAACAGACTTCTCCAGTGTGGGCCTCCTCAGGCCACAGTTCCTGCCAGGGCCCTGCTTGAATATGGACTCTCTATGGGCTGCAGGTGGATATCCATTCCACTGTAGTCCTCCATGGGCTGTAGGAGGACA
Source organism: Zapornia atra (assembly GCA_013400835.1). Taxonomy (NCBI): domain Eukaryota; kingdom Metazoa; phylum Chordata; class Aves; order Gruiformes; family Rallidae; genus Zapornia; species Zapornia atra. The sequence continues at coordinate 56,201 of VZTU01025630.1, forward strand.
ACCTGCTACACCATGGTCTTCTCCATAGGCTGCAGGGGAATCTCTGTACCAGGTTCTGGAGCACCTCTTCCCCCTTCTTCTCCCAGAAGACCTGGGTATCTGCAGTGACTTCTGTGGATTGTTTGTGTTCTGTTTTTTTTTTAATTCCTCCCCTCTCTCAGCTACTTTACACTGGTTTTTTTACCAGTTCTTAAATATATTATCACAGAAGTGCTTCCAGCATCACCAGTGGGCTCAGCTTTGGCCAGCAGTGGGTCTGTTTTGGAGCTGGCTATGTCTGACATAGGGGTAGCCCCGTCTTTCCTCTCATAGAGATTGCCTCTACAGCCCTCCTTCCGCCAAACCCTTGGCATGTAAACCCTATACAGTGTTATTGGATCAAATATGAAGAGTAGAACAAAAAGACCATGTTATAGCACTGCTGTTTGTATAGCCTGCTCAGTTTGTCTTTCAAACAACGAATATAACAGAATCACCATCCTTTGACTTTATTGGGTTGATTTTTGGGGGTTGTGGGTTTTTTTTGCAATTATGTTCTGATTTAGCTTGAGTTCCTCATAGGTTCATGTGGATAAGATGTTCAGAGTAGGCATTTTAATGCATGTGACTTTGGAAGACATTTGGCTTAATGTTTAGTGTTGAGCATCTACAGCTGCAAATAAACTTAAATCCTGCAGCACTCACTTCTAAATGAAATTATATATGAACTTCAGATTTTCTTGTGTGATATGAATACTACTGTATGTATATCAGTCCATTATTACAGATGTAATACCAGTGCATATAATGTAAGTACAATATTTTGCTCTTTTTCCCTAATAATGAGTTAGAATACAGACCACCAGCTTGCTTTTTTTTTTTTTTTTAACAGCATTATGCCAGCAATTAAACTGTGAAAATCTGTCTTGTTTTGTTGGGCTTTTTTGGTTTGGTTTGTATTAGACAAATAATTTGCAATGTTGTCCAGCAGTTCACTTACAAAATAGTAGAGACTCCTATCTTTGGGAAAGCCCTAGATATGAGACAGACTGGCCAATTTTCTTCCTCTGTTGGCAGAAGGAAGCACTTTTTTAACAACAAAAAAAAATAGTTACAAACTCAGGACACGGTTCTTGTTTACAGGATATTATTTCCATTCACTTAGTGGAAATTTCCATCCTGTCTGGTGATGGTAAGAAAAGAATCTGGATGATAAAGGGTTTAAAGACACAAAATTAGACAAGTGTGAGTTTTCTTAGTTCCTTTATATCTGTATTTTATTAGCTGTTTGTTCTTTATATGATTGCATTTTATTTCTTTAATCAGTGAGAGACCTATCACCTATTTGTCTTGATGTACGACAAAAGCAGCGCATCTCTATAGATACACTACCCCAGGAAGTGAAAGCACCAATTCCTCCTGAACCTTCCCTTCCTATCCGAACCAAAACTGTGAAAGACTTTCAGTAAGTTACACTGATGTTTCTAGAAGTGTACTTTGTTAATATCCAATAAGGGAGTAGTTGAGTAAGACTAATTAGTAGTAGTTAAGTCTGTGATGGTGGGATTGATTTCTATCACTGTGAATGAAAAAAATACTGTCTGCTGCTTGAAGTATTGTTCTAGTCAAGAAATGGCAAAGCTTGTACTTCCAAAATAGAATTCAGTTCTTGACATTCTGTGGATGTTTAGGGGTTGTTTTGTTGGGTTTGGGTTTGTTTTTTTTTGGGGGGTGGGGGGAAAGGCTTACTGTACACTGGAAAATCCCTTTCAATGTTAGGGATTTTGTACCGTCGGTTCTGGTGTGTCCTGTCCGTTGAGGTACTCAGCGTTATTGGCCTTGTGTGAAATGCTGCACATCAGACTTTTAAAGGTGTAATATCATATTTGAGGCCCTGGAGTAGTGATTTACATGTACTGCACTATTTCTAACTTCAGTTAAAAGTAGGGATGACTTTTCTTCAGGCATTAAATTTAGAAGCATTAATTTTCAATATTAGATTAATGCAAAAACTTACTTCTGTTTTCATGTATACTTTCTGCTTATGTGACTGCATCTAAGTGTAAGCTACTCTAGCCCCTCTCTGAGAAGCACTATGCTTTGTCAAAGTACAAAGAGTTTTGAGATCAAAGAGTCTGGTGGTTATTTATGTTGCTACTCTGTAACACTGATTTAGCTAGGAGGAAAGTGGAATTGATGTGAAACAATGTGTTGTGTTCCACTTCTGTTTCAGTTCAGACCCTTAATCACATGCATTAGATTTCTTTCAGCACTCTTGCGATACTCAGCACGTGATGCTTGGCCAGCTTAGCTAGGCTAGGAGAAGTCCCCAGGGAAACCACTTGAATTTTTTTTAACTGTTTTCTTGTTGTCAGGTCCACACCACAAAATTTTGATGAGACTACTTGATTCTCTGTGGGCACAAGGCAATAGAGAATGGCCTTTCTCTACTTAACATAGCTACTTTCCCAAAAATTGTGATGTTGGCATTGTCATTTGAGGGAATGGCATAACTTTGTTGAAAACTAATGGCATAAGGTGTGTTTACACTAAAGGATTCTACCTGCATGTGGTGTATTCATCCTGCATGGATGTATTCTTAGGTATTTATGAATTCATTGAAAATTTGGCTTTGGTATTTTGTTTGGATTTTTTTTTTTATCCTTAGCACCCATAGAGCAACCTTATGCTATTGTAATACCCTTGAGTGTTTTGCAGTAACATAATTTTGGTCAGGAAATTGGGAGAAGTATTCCTAGGAAAAATCCTGGTTCTTCTGTTTTTCAAACAGATGGAAAAAAAATAATCACAGTTGCTCCAAGAGGCGTATGAGCATATCCTTTTCATTGCTCTTTCCATGTTTGAAATTTTGCTCATTCAGTGAGGAAAAGGAATGTTTTTTGATTAGTCAGTGTGTGTATTTGGTGGAAAAGGAAACAGGTATAAAAGGTTTTGACAAAAGTTGTTCCCTTGTAGGTATTCAGGTGATTTGAAGAACTGAAATTCTTTCTGTATTTAGATTTTTATTTCTATTGACTGCTGCCTAATTATGTAATTATCAAGAATTTTAGTATTTCAAGTAAAGTATTAAAGTAATTTGCATTTATTTGTCCCACTGATATAATTTTTCAATATCTATAACAAATAAAGTGGGGGAGGGGGATAGTGCAATTCAAACTGGGTTTGTAGATAGCTTGAAAGGTTGGATGGGATTTTTTGTGTTGGGTATTTTAAATGTATGATATACAGATACTTGCTTTAAGGACCAATACCTCAAAGGACTTTAAGGGTAAATCTCTAGATCTTGTTGCCCACTTTAGGGATGTGTGCAGTTCCATACAAAGGTGGAGATTTATTTGAAAAATTTGTGAAATAAAATTTTGTACAAATGGTAATGAATTTGACTAGTTTAAGAGCCTGCATAGTGAAATAAATTAGTCTCAGAAACTTACCATGTCAGTGTATCTTCAGTGTAATTCTATTCTGCTAATTATTTGTCTTAACATAATGAACTGTGACACCATGAATTAACATTTTTGAATAAGAGACATTGCTCAGGTGTATCAAACACAGACTACGCTTTTGTTCTCTTGTAATACCATGCTCTTAAAATGACAAGGAAGTTGTTAGATACTGATATTATACTTGTCTGTCTGCTATGTGCATGCTTACTGAAGGAATCCTAGAGTTATAGTGCAGGCTAAAGTCTAAGTGGTTAGGAAGATTGAACCCTTATATTACCACTTCTTTAATATTTCTTTCTAGGGATGATGTGGAGAAGGCAAAGTCATCAGGAGATTGGAAAGCTGTACATTATTTTTATTCTACAACATTTGATTCTTTCCTGGAGATAAATGCTGCATTTAAGGTAGAAAATAATTCCTAATGCTGTTTAGTACTTATAGTGCTTTGTATTTTCTCAGTGTTTACAAAGACATCAGTTTAAGTCATGCAGCCAGTTACTCAAAGCCAATAAGATAGTCATGTTCTCACCTGCCTTTGGTAGTCAAATCCATTATTGTATTGATTGATTAATTCCAGTTTAAACAACTGTACTTCAAGTGTATGCAGAGCTTTAAAATTCTAGTATGTAGGGGTTTTTTGTGACACTATGACTGCATAGATACTGTCTATGCAAACTACATTTTGAAAGTATGTAACTAATGCAGCTACTGTGGAGGCCTAGGCAAATATGCAAACAGAAATTGACTGTCCCTAAGAAAACACATGATATGAGCTCAAGTAGTATAGCTCTTGTGTTGTGATAGCACATTCAGTTTTCCTTGGGAAAGCTCATACCTGCATGAAAACTTTCTGAATTCATGTGGAATTAGTATTTCCTGCCCGTTACAGAGAAAAATATGCATGGACAGTAGGACCTGCACCTAGACAAAATAACCTGTGACTTTTAGTTGCTTATCAAATACTGAATACTTATAATTTTGTTGCATCCATCTGATGATGGATCAACAGCAAAGATGAAAGATTAAGTTCAGTGTAACTCATTTGAAACTCTTACACTTTTTTAAAAATAGAATGTCAGAGTTATAGTGTTACATTTCACATATCAATAAAAGCAGCTTAGATTCTGATGTTTTGATAAGGAAAATAAATAGTTATATCTGTATGTGGGTTTTTAAAACTTATTAAATTTTATTTTCAAAGAGAGCTAAAATATTCAAAACCAAAATATTTCATGTATTATCTACTTTACAGAAAGATACCAATTCTCCATTTAATACCATTGAGGACTCTGGAATCAATGCAAAATTTGTGAATGTTGTCTATGATGCCTTATTAAATACTGTAAGTAGAAGAAAGAATTCGTGTTTTAAACCAGTATTTCAATAAAGAAATATGCTCAGAAGCAATTTATACCAAAATTTTTTCTCAGATAGGCACGAGTCGTGAAGAATCTCTCAAAACATACTTAAAATGGTCTCATGAGAATTGCCATAGAATCATGAAAACTGCTGTAGTAAAAGAGGAGGAAATTTTTGCTGCTAGTAATGCACGGTTCATAGTGTGGCAGATCTCAAAGACTGCTTTCAAGATATGATGTGGCTGTAATGCGATACTGAATGGTGGGAAATAAGGAAAATGTGAGGATGGGCATAGCAAAAATTAGCTACTGTGCCTAGTTAACAAAGAATGGGAGTCATTTAGAAATTATTTTTACAGTTTTTAAGTTGTTTAAAGGGTTGAAAGCCACCATTGGTACAACTCCAGGCCTCCGGTAATAGTCTGTGAGAGAAGATACTTAATTGCTTAGCATCATAACACTAGGATTTCTTAGCTAGCTTGAATCACAAGCAAAACAAACTTGCTTGCTTGTATAGAATATGCATAATTACATCAGATACGACTTTTCCTCTCCTTTTTCCACAGCCTCAAGATGTTCAGAAGTCAGTGCTAAAAGGAGTAATTAATGGTCTGCTACAAGAGTGGAAAGGGTAATTGTAACAAATGTTTGTATTAGTGCTGTGCCAGCACCTATAAGTGATATATTTTTTGTCATTACTCTTTTAGCCAAAGAAAGAAAATGTTCTGATACAACTTATTTTACTCATAAGAACTTGCCTCCTTTTGGCAGATGAGTCTGCTGAAATCTGTCTTGAACTCTGTAAGCTGACACTGAAGCTCAGTGAAGCAGACCCAAACCCAGCCATACATTCCGCCCCCCAAGGCTAGCTGCTCTTTGTCAGGACAGTCTTTCAGGCATCTGAATTGTGAGATGAATGAAGGAGTTTATCTGGAGTAAAACATATTCTCCCTGTCTGCCCCCAACAGTAACAAGCATGTTTTAACCTAGGTAAATCCTTGATCAAAAGCTTACCTCACAATACCGTTCACATGTGGCAATGGCTTAAAGAGCAGTGCAGGATGCAGAAAGGGACCGCTCAGCGGCAGGAGGTTTGGAGGTGACAACCTTTTAGCAAGAAGTAATAGAAGTGAGATGCATCATTTGATTCGTATGAAGACACAGCAACAGACAGTGTCTTACGGGACTCACTTGTGACACAGCCCTCGGATATTCATTTCTTTATCTTATACTACCTTTTCTGAGCTGCTACTGCATGTATGTTTGAGGTTATGGAACAGCCTCAAAGCAAATAAACAGCAAGAAGTGCAGAGGCTGCAGTGGTAGAAGTATATGGAGTATTCTGGTAGGAAATATCAAAAGTGGGGCAAATAGTCTTCTGTGGTATCATAAGAGAGAGACACAGGCATGGACTTATTAGTGAAAGATAAAATAATAAAAACATTTGTTAATAAAATAATTTTATTAAATTTAATAAAAAACAAAAATAATAAAACACTTATTAGTCCTCAATTCTAACTTTTTTTTTTCCTTCTCATGTTGTATCACAAAAGGCTTGCTAAAATAGCCTTAATTTCTAAGAGCAGTGAAGATCTTTAAATGTGATATTCAGTATGTATTGGCAAAGAAACTTAAGTCATAGGGTGCATGATTTCATGACTCTTAATGTTAGTCTATGATATATGCATATGGTTCTGCTTATTTATTCATAGGCCACGAACAAAAGATGATCTTAGAGCATACTGTATACTTCTACAGGTAAGAAAAATACAGTTGGCTTTAAGTATACATCTGCCTAACTTATCTATAAACCAGTATACTACGGAAACAAGATACTTTGTATAGATGAGATAATTCACATTTAATTTCCTGTTACAATAATGTATTTATGTATGGAAGAAGTGTAGGGTATGCATGATGAGAATGGGAACTTAATGGAAGGTAGTTGGTGGGGAAAGGTTGCACAGATTAAAACCATGAACTAACAGACAAGTTGTTTCCTATCATTTTGTGCATTGAAAGAACAAATGTTTCAGCAGGTTATATGCTCTTATTTCTTCTTTATTCCCAGGTTTGTTATATTAGTATGCTGTAGCTCTGATCTTTTCAGAAAGTTTCAGTCTATGTAACTTTCATATTGCTGTAACTTTCTCCAGTGTCGCATTTTATCCAGCAGACCCTGTCCAGTCTATCTGACTGGCTACATTGTCTGATTCCTATAAGGGTTAATCTATTACCTTTCCTGCTGTAGCTCATTTGCATTTGTAGCTAGTTTCCCCTTTAAATTTTACCAGTGTAGATAAAACACTCCTCATAAGATGTTTCTGTTGTTATTGGAGAAGGATGGATGACAATCTCATTTTTTAAGACAGTAGTTTTCTTCTCTGGGGTGGTATTCTAGCTGTGAATTATAAGGAATATATCCTGCAAAAAAGTGGGAACGTGTGAATTTACACATAAGAGGGGAAAATAAATTTGGATTAAAGTGCGGGAAGACAAGAGCTGTGAGAATCCATATTTCAGAGGTGGAAAGCACATCACTCAGAGGAGCATAATTTGTGCTACATGGTAAATTATAATACAGAACAATATGTTGAGTACTGTTTCTATTACCTGCGGGCTTTCTTTTAAAATAAAATAATGATTTTACAGGGTAGAAGTTCTGTATCTTTTTTCATTTGACTAGAAGTTGCAAATAATATTTTTTCATAATTTTACCACTGTCACAGCAATTTTGTGAATTCCTTTCCTGTGTAATTGTATTGGCAGCAACAAACGTAACAAAAAAATCCTAATGACTTTTTTCCCTTTGTGCACTTTCTAATCTAACACATTTTTTTAATCTTTTTCAGAATCCTCAATTTAGTAACACTTCTACTTATGTCATCTATGCTCACTTGCTAAGACAGATAGCAGCCTTAACAGAAGCTGACCATCATTTCCTAGTGCACTGGTCTAAAAAGTAAAAAAATTAAAAAATAAAATTAGAAATTCAATTTTTAGGATTACAATTGTTACTGTATTTCCATTGATGTTGACTGTTTTATAAACTATATGAAAGTTAATTTAATTGACTAAAAGAGATTGTTTTTGTTGTTTTGAAAGTATATTTGGATGTAATCCACGAAGTGATACTGATTTATAGATGCAAAATGTATTTAATGGATAAAAATGAATTTCTTTATGCTAAAGAGCTTTAATTGCAAAATAACTAATGTAAGTTATTTTTCCATACACGTGCAGGTCATTATATTCCTGTTTAAATGGTATCAATAAGACAAACACCTTTATGATTTTTATTTAAATACAGGTTTATCTTTACAAATAATTTGCAAAAGACACTGTCACCTTATGGTATTGTATGAAAGCCACAAATGCAATCAAATCCCCACTTCGTAGCACAGTAGAGGTGTTGAGAGAGTGTAATTAGGGCGTTAGGTTTTAATTAATTGAATAACTCTAACAGCACCTCCAATAATGAAGTCATGCAGGGGTTATTGTCCACAGGGTGGGTTTTAAGTGTATATGCAGGTTGCCTTCCTTATATTGACTGAGCAAAAAATTCAGTTTGGAGTAACAAAAAGTTTGAATGGCTGTATTCACAATTCCCCTATCTCCTACAGAACCTGTTAATAAAGGATTTTCTCCTCTGTGAGGATGGAAAGTGTATTTCCCTCCTTTTGCCATGTCTAGATTTGCTGAAAACTATGTTAATATATGATTTTATTTGAATTGGTGTTTACAAATAAGGTTTACCCTGTTGGTTAAGGATGCAATAGACATGATGTTTTTTATTCTTAAAACATGCATTAAAAATCTAAATCATTCAAATAGAAGAGCTCTTATTTAGAAAAGGATGCTTTAATCTATCTAAATGTATATAGGATTGTGGTATTATGGAAATGGTGCAGCACATAAGTTAAACTGTGCATTTGTCACAAGCATATGAAGTACTTTCCATTCTTTAGTCAATAGGACAAAGTATCTCAGAATTAAAAACAAAGAATTCTTCAGTATTCAAATTTGGGGTGAAATAGCTAAGAAAGGGTAATGATTCAATCAATTTATTCTTTTTAAATCACAGACATTAAAAAGCATAGTTGGGGGTGTGCTGAAGAGTATTGCTGTTTACCAGTATTTAAAGGCATGCTTCTCAAACTTTATATTTTGAATTATATTTTTGTAATAGCTTGTGCTTTCTTGGGAAGGAGCGCGGGTTAAATAACTTTGAAATCTAATAATATAAACTCTAGTGTGGATGGTGATCACATGGCAGTAACTGCAACGTATTTGTTTTAGGATTTCACAGAAGAGGTTCAAGGAGCTGGTGGACAGGTTACTGCAATTTATTTCTTTACGCCTGTTCCCAGCAAAACCTGAAGAGTTTCCACCCATGGTGAAATGTACCTGGTGGATTCCATCAGCAACCAAAGTTCTGGCTTTATTTAGTAGGTACTTTTCTTGAATTGTGTATGCATATGTATGTGTGTGTGTGTATATATATATATGTATATTTGTGCATGTGTATACGTGCGCACACATAGAGTGGGACAGTTTATACTTCCTCTCTTCTAGGGGAGACTGA
>VZTU01025631.1:7423-40521 GCA_013400835.1 Zapornia atra
ATCTCCATCCCATCCCATCCCCATCCCATCCCATCCCCATCCCATCCCATGCCCTTTTCACACCCCTACCCCTTTTGCTGGCATTGTCAGGACTGGAAAAACACCACTCCAATGCAGCTGGGACCCACCATGTGAACTGCCTCCCCTCTGAAGTGGGATTCCTGGAGCTGTGCTGGACATCTGAGGATGATGAGGAGGAGAAGCAGCCACCTCATCCAACGCCCAGGGAGTAATCCTGCTAATTTCCTTTCTGTTATCCTGGGTTTGACATAGCCAGGTAATCCACATGTTATGGGATTTGTAACTTTTGACCTGTTTTAAGCTGTAGTGTTAGGAGCAAAGTCTGCCTGTGGCTTCAAGAAAGCTGCAGCCACAACATTTGTTTCATGGTGTCCATAAAGCCCCAGTGACCACCCTACTCTGTGGGCGTGCAGGCATCAGTGCTGGGGAAGTGGGGGGAAATGGGGGCACCTGAATTTTGGTCACAAACCAGACACCATCCTGGCTGGCTGTGAAAGCCAGAGTGGGTTCAGCACCCCCAAACACCTCTGAGAACAGTGCCAGCCAACAGCTCGGGCACTCTTCTTCTAAAGGGAGGAATGAGTTACCCACAGCCCTCTCCTGGCTTTGGGAATTCATCCTTTTGTGGCTCTGCTCCTCTTCTAGCCCCTTCTTGGATGGCTCATGTGCTGTACAGGCTGCTTCTCCCTCCTCCTTTCCTCCCTCTGCTGCACGCTGTATTTTCCTTTGGTGATCCAGTCTGCTGATTCCCCAGCAATGATTGGGGGGGGGTTGCACTGGATGATCTCTGGAGGTCCCTTCCAAGCCCCAAAATTCTGTGATTATATTCTCACTGCATTGCTGGCTCTCCACCTTTCCATCCCTCTCCATGGCAGAGCACACTTCAGCCTGCCCTGTAGCATCAACCTCAGGCAGACACAGCCAAAACTGAGGCCAGATCCCCCATTCTTCTCACCCACCCCCCTCCATCCCCTCTCCCAGGTAGGGGAGCAATGCATACCTGGCACAGCTCAACTGCTGCGTTGTCAGAAGCACGTTATACAAGGAATGACATGATGAATGCCAGAAACAAGGGTCTAAGAGACCTTTCACGTAGGAGAAATGGCTGGCTGGATGAATGGATGGATGGACAGCTGACTCACTGGCTCACCAGCCATGGAGGGAAGCATGACACGCCACAGGATGGGCTCCTGGGCCACATGCAGAAGAAAATACTGTGGTAACTCTGTGCAGAGGGGATGTCACACTGAGCACGGGCCTCCTGCAAGCACAGAGGACCTCAAGGCTGAGCATCACATTAATAAAATCTCACAGCAGTGAGAGAGGGACCACCATCTCCTTGGGCAGGATGGCAGCCCCTCTGCAGAGGACACACCAGCTATTGATTTGAATTTAGCTTTTCCAGTTGAAAACAGACCTCTCCTACCCAGTACTGCCATGGCAGCAACAATTCCCACCTGCCAGGACTTCAGGACACTGTATATACAACATCCCCCCCTCTCTGTAGTGGGGCAATCTTCAAATCAATTGTACCTGGCAGGGGAAGTTTAATGACTTTCTGATTATGGATGGAAAGCCTTTTGGAGCTAATGAGCAGAAACAAGACCACTTAGCTCCTACCTGAGGAGGTGACTCCAGGGTCACCTCCAACTCTTGGAACGGAGCTGTAGCATGACTTCCACCAGCACAGCAGATCCAGAAGAGGAGGTCAGGTCGGCTCCACCTCCTCTGCCTTGGGAGCTGGGACCTGAGTGCAGGAAGGGCTTTAAAGATCCCACCTCACACAGGGATGAAAGCTACCCATCACCCAGCAACACACCCTGATGCATCGCCCTTCCCTGCGGTCCCAGGGGACGCCTTGCTCTGTCCCCAGCCAGGGACAGCTGCTGAGGTGTGAAAGGGATGGGGAGGTGTGTGTGTGCATCAGTTTAATTTTATCTTGACAGCCAGGAGAAAAGGAGTTCCACATTTAATTCCCAAGCTGGTCCCACAGGGCAGAAGGAGAGGGTGCAGCAGGGAGGGTGTCCACCCTGGCCCAAGCACTCAGGGCACCGTGCAGTGCCTGGGGGTGGTGGCATCTGCCCTGGCATACCTCGGGGAGCAGCGAGCCTGGCTGCTGGAGGAGAAATAAACAAATGCAGTGAGTCACAAAGGCAAGTGGCATATGACAGGGACAGGTACTTATGCAAATAGACTGCTAACACCCAGCCAGACAGAGCTGATAAGCCTCCTAGGCCAGCTGGAGGCTTCTTCATCCTGCTGGGGGGAGGAGGAGGAGGAGGACAGCTTCAGGATAACAATAGGAAAAAATAACAGAAAGCAAAAGCAAGGCAGCTCTGGGAAGGCTGCAAGAGGCTGCTCGACTCCAGCTCCAGTACCAACCTGCAGCACCCTGCCATGTAGCCAGCTCTGCTTCCAGAAGCATCCTCGTGTGCAGATGCAGGTGAGCACGTGCTGTAGTGCCTGTCATGAGACCTCCTGGGGGTGGTGGGCACCTACCAGCTCTCATCACCCTGCAAAGTAATCAGTCCTGCAGCAAAGTTTCTCAGAGTTGTGAGGCTGTAGTACAGGGGGTGTGGGGGGAGCTGCCTTCCCCATCCTGTGCTGTCCCTGGAACTCTTCCCCACCACCCTGCTGCTTCCCCACACCCCTCCCAGAGCATAAATGAGAGGCAAATTATCCTCCTGCAATGCTGCTGGGGATCCCCCAGGAATCTTCATATCTGGCCTGGCTGGGCTGCTGATAATCAGATAGAGGGGGTTTAAAATAATCAAGCCTAAGCAGCTGAAATCCCAACTGGAATAGGTAATGGGGTCAGAAAACAAGCCCTGCAGCCAGGGCACAGCCAGAGGGGCTGCAGGACCCCAGGGATGGGGCACCACATGCACATTTGGGGCAGGCTGCCCCACAAGCTGTGGTGCTTCTCCAGGATGCTGCCCAAAAACCAGTCTCCCCCCCCATGCCATGCCTTTCTGGCACTGGGAAACCTGTGTGAATGACACCCCACCCCACCCCGTGTTTCACATGGGGCCCCAAGAGCCGGGTAGCTCCTGCCTCCCCATTGCATCCATCACCACAAGCCTGAGATGTAACAGAAAGGCTTTGGCTGCCTCAGAGCCCCATCACTCTCCAGTCCCAGCACTGCCAGCGGCTCAGAAGATGCAGGACATCTCCCTGCTCCTGGAGCATCACACAGGCTCCCAGTCCCCTGGTCCCCCACCCTGCACTGGCTCCACCACCCCCTGCACCTGCCTTACCCATGGGCAGGGCAAAGGGGGCAGAAGCACCAAGGAAAGGGGGAGGATTGCTAAATCCAGGGAATATTTGTTTTCCCACTGCTTGGAGCACCAGCTTTGATTCATGATGTAATGCTCCAACAGTGAGAAGCCAGAAGTGGTATTCCCTTAGGAAAAAATATTACTGCAGTGTAAAACCTGAGAATTGAAACAGGCCAGTGATTCACCAGGGAAGATGCCTCTCCCTTTTCCCTGCTTGGTGAGGCAGAGACACATGTTGTGAGGTTTGAAAGAAAAAAAACCTGAAAAAGCCTTTAATTAATCCCTGGAGGCTAAACCATGCCAGATATGGACAGGATTCCTCCTCTGCCTCCTTTCTGGAGGAAGAACATGCTGCTGTCTCCTTTCTGCAGCTCCTTGAGGGGATTCTCCATTCCCCAGGGGAGGATCCAAAGCATTTTCCAAAGCTTTTTTTTCTTTTGGGCAGAGGTTGGCTGTGGCAGGGAAGCTTTGCAGCTGTCCCAAGGCAGCAGGGAAACCAGGAGTCCCCTCCAGCATTTCCCAGATGAGCACAGACTTTTGGAAGCTCCTACCTGCTGGGAGGAAATTTCCCAAGTTCAAGGTCAGGTTTGTTTGTTTTCCCTCCTGCCAGACCCAAACTGTTATGCAATATCCAGGAAGTCACTTTTATCAAACTCAATTCAATTTCTAAGATTAAGAGCATGGAAAAAGAAGTACTGGGCTGGAAAGTGCTGGCAGTAACCATGCCAGAGCTTTGTTTGGACAAGGATTGCTAATAGGACATCTCTTCTTTCCACAGGTCAGTAGGGGCAGGATACAAAATGTGCTGCTTTTTATAAGGGGCTGGTGATGATGAGAAAAATTAACCCTCATGTAGAGAGAGCAGAAGCTGTAGCAAGGTTTAGTTTTGAGAGCAGCTTCTGTGGTTGCTACTGTGGCTTTTGTGGAAGGAGCTCGGGAGCATCCCCTGGTGTAAAGCCAAGGCTCAGCCCTGGGCAGGAGGCAGAGGTACTGCTGGCAATGCAGCTGTGGTCCTGTGCTGGCCAGATTTACTTGGATGTAGCCACCTTGGTGCCATGCAGCAGCACAGGTAAAGGCTTTGCTGGGTGAAAACCCGACTTGGAAAGTAATAGGTGAGAGAGAGAGCACACATGGGGCTTTCACAGGGACCCGCAGCAGTTGGCACAGCCACATGACCTCGCTCAGAAAACGCCCTGGAGACAAGAAACCTTGGTTTGCAAAGGGAAAACAGCACGAAGTAAGAGCCAGGCTGGCCCTGTGTCTGACCTGGTCCCGGGGTCTTTGAAGATGAAAAGCACTGGGAGCTGCCGGGGTGGGGGGGAAGGAGGATGCTTCATCCCATGACAGCGATCGCATCAGCTGCAGTCCAGAAAATACATCTTGACACTTCCTCCAACCTTACAAAGTTCCAATAATCCCCAGTATGGAGACCAGTTCAAACCAGTGCTTTCTGCTGATACAGGAAAAAAAACCCCAGACCTTGAGTTTCCAGCATTGGGAACTCCCTTAACCCTGTACTACATCTATAGGTCTTACACACAGAGTTCAAACCCGGTAATAAAGAGCTCCAGAGTTTGGTAACAGCTAAGGGAGAACTTGAGGTTTGAAAGAAAACTCTTGGCACCAGCAGATTTGCCAGTTCAGCAATGGGAAGGACCACAAGGTCCAAGCACAGGCGATAGATCTCCCTTTCCCTGCCTGCCTGGTGGGGAGCTGCGTTTCCCATCGAAGTCGGGAGCTGCAGACTGCACTGTGTTCATCCTGATTATAGAGCAGTGGTAATTAAACCTCTGGAGCATTAAGTTACCATTTTAACCAAATGCCTGCGTTTTATCTTGATGGGAAATTGAGAGTGAGATCCAGATTCTCACAGTAAATAAAAACTGTTGGCTGTTTCACAGATAATCCATTTCCTCGGCTTATGAATGAGAAAACCACTCCTCCTGTACAGTGCCTTCTCCCCTTTGCAAACACTCACATTGCTCCAGGAAGCTCAGTGGCAGCACTACCAGTTTCCACACACCGTTCAGCCTGTAAAATAATGATTATAATCATAATGTAGCTCCTTAATAACACTTTTAATCCAGGCACGGGTGTCCTTATCTCCAGATAAGGAAACAGAAGCACACGATGATAAAAGTGGCCAAGGCCAAAGCCAGGAATAACCCAGCACCCAGGTTCATGGTCCACCCACAGCTATATCCGCCTCCTGGCTCTGAAGCAATGGTCTTGTCTACAAACAGATCTTCAAAGTGCAAATCTAGTTTATTCTTAGGCTCAGTTCTGTGATGACAACCACAGTTCCACGTCACAGCTTTAGCTTAGGACCTGGGCACATACAGCCATTTCAGGTTACGTAGATACAGGGTAGGTGCCTGCTGGGGGTTATTTTTTCACCCTGAGCCCACCTGAGCAAGCAAACTCGACAGGTGAGTCCCTTAAACCTATTATTTTATTGCACTTAATGGTAATACATCTGTGGAGCAAGATCGAGATACCCAGCAGCACCAGCTAAAGGCTGCAGCGTGCGCCAGCCCCGTTCTGTAGCTGGCAGTGGCATTAAGTGCTTTGGGAGATCAGTTATTTTGATAATAAAACAGTTGCCTGTGCAGAGGGTCGGGCTGAGTCGCTTTCAAAGCCCAGCTGTTGCCACAGAGGCTTTTCATCCCTTGCTTGCGGAGTAAAGTGCATCCTCCCAGCCCAGAGCAGCAGCAGGCTCACCGCAAAACACTCGCAGCATTTGATGTCTGCAGAGGCAGGTATTGCTCACCCAGCTGCTGCTTATGCGAGCGTGCTACCCTTGGGACAGCAGGGTGAGGAGGCTGGAGATGCCCATCCTCCTGGGTCATCCAAGTCTAAAGTAAAGACCAGCTGCAGAGC
The DNA here is from genome assembly GCA_013400835.1 of Zapornia atra. Lineage (NCBI taxonomy): Eukaryota > Metazoa > Chordata > Aves > Gruiformes > Rallidae > Zapornia > Zapornia atra. Next base: position 13,603 of record VZTU01025631.1, read on the forward strand.
TTGTTAGGGGCTGGTATTTCTCAGCAGGTCACCTGCATTCTTCAGCAGATCACCTATATTCCTCAGCAGATCAACCTATATTCCTCAGCAGATCACCTATATTCCTCAGCAGATCAACCTATATTCCTCAGCAGATCAACCCATATTCCTCAGCAGATCACCTATATTCCTCAGCAGATCACCTATATTCCTCAACAGGTCACCTTCCTGCAGGTCTTCCCACATTACAGCATCAGGAGCTGGTGGGTATCCAAGTCTGAGACTGCATCGCTTCACCCTCATCATCATCATCATCATCATCATCATCATCATCAACTGGAAGCAGCGGCTGACAGCATATAGGTGTCCGTACATGGAGGCTTTTGCCAAGCCTTGGGAGAGCTCCTGGCTGCACAGCTGCCTTGGAGTTGTGGGAGGAGATGCCTCTAGCACAGAGTCCTGTCCCTCCCCAGCAGACATCAGCTGGGCCACACGAGCCCAGGGGTGATCCAGAGCATCACCTCCCAGAGATCCTCGCTAGCAGAGTGAGAACAGCGCTGCTCCTTGCTATCCCACCCATCCACAGCGTGGGAGCTCCTCGTGGAAACCCAAGCCAGCTCAGAGCTGGAGTTGGGAGGAAGGTTTCTCCACAGAAATGCAATTATTGTCGGTGTGGTTGAGTTAAACTAGAGTAAGATGGCTTTCAGCTTGAAGAGGATCACAAAGAAAGGAGCAACTCGCTTTGGAGACATCAGTGTTTGCTCTTGGAATCATTCTTCTACTCACATCTAATAAAAGAAATTAAAATTAAAGCAAGTATTGCTGCTGATGTCTCTAGATCTGGGATTTCCACCTTCTTTCCATCACCCCATGCTGGGATATGATGCTCTCCAAGTCTAACTGGTCGTATATACAGATATAATCCCTCACCCACATTTCAACTATTTCACACCCTGGCTTTGCACTGAAAAAAACCCCTGAAAAATCAATATAAAAAGGATTTTTTTTTCCCCAACCAAGTGAATGAAGGAAAACAAATCTACTTAACATTTCTAGGTGTAAATATTTGAGGTAGGGGAAAGAAAATAGCTGATTATCCCCTGCATTTGACAGGACAAATACAAAACTATATGATTTGAAAAAAAGAATCTGGGAATTATTCTGCATGCTGACATGAAGGGAAGCACTACTTGGTTGCATTGTTTCTCAGGAATGGGTAAACTGGTCTGGTGATTTGGAAAAAGAGAAGTCAGCATCTACTTTTTAAATTATTTCTCATTTTTCCACAGTCCACTGCCATTTTTTATTTGAGTGATGGCCAGAGCTAGAAAGGATAAACCACCACAGGACAAAATTTTCTCAGGAGTATTTTTCTGCTGTGAACTTATGGAAATAGCAAATGGTTCCTTGTTTGCATGAAGCTGGTGTCAGACGATGGAGAATCAGGCTGACTGAAGAGCTGGGACAGCCACCCGCAGTCACCTACACTGTGTGACGTTGGGCAAGTTCCCAGAATCAGCACTGATACAAAAATAAAGACCTGTTATTCATAGAATAAACTGGAAAAGTACTGAAATAACTCCAAAAAATCCTGCAACAGCCATACAGAGCAGCCCAGGTCTGTGCTTGCCACCCATCCTGGTAAGCGGGTGTAGGCGGCTTGGTGCCATCCGCCCTCTCATCCCCCTTCCCTTCTCACCCAGGTGATATTCCATCCTCCCACTCACACAGGCCCACAGTCTCATCTACCACATGCACAGGCTGGATTTCTTTGGAATCACATCTCAAGCCTGCTCTCTTTTCCCCCCCTTTTTTATTTTTCTCCCCTTCTTTAACATCTCTGAAGCCTTTTTTTTCCTTAAAAAACCCATTCTCCTCCCAGCCTTTCTCCTCCCACATCACCTACTGCAATATTCACTTTTAGCAGCTGCCCTCAAGACCACATCAATTCACTCTGCAACCATTCTGGTCTCTCGTTTACATAATTTACAAGCTTCTTGCCTTCTCCTCTTTATTCCTATTACCTTTCCACATCTCCTCTTACCTCGCTGAACCAATAGCCTACCTACCATACAGCCAGCCCATAACCTTTGCCCTGCCAGCCTCTATAACCCATCTGTCAGCTTCTTCCCTAAGCACAGCCTCTCTCAAGCCTGAGAAAAACCCTCCTGATAAAATCTGAACAGCCACTCCTTCTCTCCTCCCTCAAAACTATCCTTATAACTCACTTCTGCCAAAAACCCTACCGAACCCAACTGTGGCTACAGCTGGCCAACTGATGAGCTAAGATTTTCTTTCCTCCTTTCCTTGTTCCCTCCCTCTGCTCCCAGCTAAACCTGAGCCAAACCAAATCATGCTACCAAAGAAGGATCCTTGACTTATATATATATATTTGTATGCTGTATGCTTGTGGTTATTAGTACCTGCAGAACGAGAGGGTGGTGAGAGATCAGACTCATTGGACAAGAGTGAGAGCACAGAAACTACTGATATCAGGTGTGGGAGCTGGTGACCACCACCACTTCCAGAAGCCCCCTGTATTTCTGTGCTCCAGCCCACCCCAAAATTTTCAGGAGGTTAGAAGTGACCTGGTTTCCCCTATACTCAAAGCAAACCTTGTTTTCAGCAAAACCCCACCGCTTTCTGCATCCACTTCTAAACCAAACCCCTACTACAGTAGCTAAAATGTCAGGACTAATTAAGAAGAGGAAGCTGGGCATAAACCAGCCAAGATGTGCATCTGCCACCGAGGAGAAAGCACCCATTTCTCCACCACCCTCTCCAGCACCCAGCGTGCGCAGCGAGTCTTCCCCCTAGAAGGACATCACTGGCTGGCAATTTGGTCAACCCTGAATTATACACTGGAGGACTAACTTCCTTTGTGGTTGAAAAAAAAAATAAAGAGAGAGAAAGGCTTTAAAAAACATGATTTTAAATGATGCCTCAGGGTATATTTAAAGAATAGCTAGCCAAATTCCACCCTGCCTGCCTGCTGGAGCACTGCGGAGCTGCACAGCTGATAAGGGAGCACAGCATTTGGCCCTAAGTTTCTAACCATCATTATATAATATTGATGTCACATTGAATAGGCATATATATATTCTGGCATAGAGACCCAAATTACATTGATTTAGTAAGTTGATAGCGTGCACTGGTGCCAAGCTACCAGGTCATTGATCAGCTGCCTGGGCTGAACTTCAACGTGTAATTTCCAGCCCGGTTTGACTGATCAGCAATACGGTAATTGGTTGCAAATGTCCTGCCTTCTATTTGTTTTAAGTGGCTTTTTCATTAACACAGCAGAACTGAGTAAATAAATATGACTTTCCCGTTGGCTGAAGGTGGAGAATAGCTGAGAACCGGGTACAGATGGGGACAGGGCTGTGTGACACTGTCAAACCAGTGATTATGTTTTATATACGTTCTCCATTTGGCTGCTTTTTGGGCTCCTGGTTGCTTCAGAAGGTTTTTGCTTTTAGCAAGAGTTGATGTGGCCAATGCTGCTGAGTAAAAGGCAAATTTATTGCATTTATGCCCCTAAATGCCCTGAGTCAATAGGTTTATTATTATAAAACTTGAATCTCTACTTACAATCTGGTCCTCAGAGGTCCCTGCTAAGAGAGGAAACCAGACCTGCTACTCAAGCATATCCTCAGCTCCACTGTTTTAAAGCCTGAGCCCTATTTTGACAACTGAGAAGTGTCAGAAATGGTCTGGGGCTAAGCAAGATCCCAAAAATACTCACATTGTACCTGTGAGCAGGTGCAATTATGCAGCCAGAGGAAGGGCAGAAGCATGCTGATGCGGCTTCAGCTATCCCATTAAATAGCTCTACACATCACTGGATTATTACACACCATTTCTGATTTCCATTAGATCTGATACAGGGTTTTCTGGCTGTATCATTCCTCAGGATGTGATTTTAGCCCTCTCTCCATCTCTTATTTTACTCTATCAACACCAGCCCATCTCTGGCTGTGTGCCGAACATTTATAACCAGGTTAGAGCAGAGGAGGAATAGTGGTTATCTGGTCACTTCACAGCTACATTACATTATTACAGACCTTTCACACTGAGCCACCATCACACATTGTAGGAGCAAAATTAATAGTAAGAAAATAAGACTAAAGGCACTGAGATAGGGAAAACCCAACCCATTATTTTCAACTGTTTTCAGCCCTTTAGGACCTTATACCTTGGATACTTCTCATCCACTGGACTTGGCTAAATAGAGCCATTGTTTTCCTTCTGTTAGCTCCCTGGAAATTCTTGATGATGTCTTACTCCAGTGTGAATAAAATTAAAGACTAAGCTACTTAACCCACATGTGTTCTTTGAACTATCCCAGTTAGATCTCTGAGATACCAGCGCCTTGCAAACTGGCATGCTTCCTTAGCCAATCCTGAAACCTAACCACAAAAGGAATTGGGATGGAAGAGTTCAATACTTTTTAAAAAAATATTTTTAATTTATTTTAAAGCTTTTTATGTTACAGGCTTTGGAGGGCTCTTTGAAGCAGCCCTGGGGATGATGCTGTTTGGCTGAAGAAGAGCTGGGCAGGGTATCACTGCCCACCTGCTCAGGGTACACACAGGGCTGAGGTCTGCGATTCTCTAGATGCTTTACAGAGAGCTTCACAGAGCCATTATTCAGCAAATAACCAAAAGAAACAGGTTTGCAATTTAGGTTATTAGCATTTACTGTGCCCCAGTGTATGTACAACCCGGGAAGAACCACCCTTCTTCTAAGGGCCTGTCCCACAGCTTTTGCTCAGTTTGCTCCTGTGAGTAGGGTCACAGAAACCATCATGATTATGAATGTGATTAAGCAGCGGGCACCCTCCCTCTGTATTTAATTTTGGAAGTGCTCCAGTGCCTGGAGATGATGCCAAGCCCCCAGCCACTTCCCATCCCAACGTGGCAGCACAGCAAGCTCCTTCCAGCATCCCTGCCAGCTTCTGTCCCTCCAGACCGCTCCTCCTGAAGCTTGAAATCCCAACTTCACAGGAGTAAAAGCCTCCCCAAAATCTAGGGCAGCGCTCCCAGCAAAGCACATGGCAAACCAGAGGCTTGCTTCTCATGCCAAGCACAAAAGAAATCTGCCCCGACCGAATGGAGGGGGTGCATTAATTAAGCTTCACTTGTCTTTTTTCTTGCTTTCTTTTCCCCCACAGGGAAGGAGGTTGGGCTGGTTTGCAACAGCAGCTCCAGAAAGTTGTAGATGAGGGGGGGGAAAGCACATCAGCTTTCAATGATCTGTCAAGGGCAGCGGCTGCTTCCTGGCAGGAGCCTGGGCTGAAACACCAGCGAGCATCTCTCCCACTCCCAGCACTACTGCCAGTGACTAAGCAGTTTCTATAAACCGAGCTGCAGCAGAGTTCAGAAGCCTACTAATAATAATCTGAAGATGTAAAATAATAATAATAATAATATGGAGGGTTTAATGTCACAGATAAGTGTAATAGGCATTCTGATGTTGAGACTTGTAGCTTGGTTTTGAATTAATTTTAGCACTCTGTTTGATGTCTGGTCTTAGGCCATTAGAAACTGGAATTAAACAATGCAATTAAAACACAGCAAAGCTGTAATCTGATCTTATTTTCTGCTTCTAGCCTTGCTGCTTCACCTTCTCCTCCGAGCCCTTGGTCTTGCAGGCATTAAAAGCCCTTGCCATCACCTACTTGGGCTTGGGTACCAGTTTGCCTGCCAGGACATCAGCAGTGCCCCTGCTCCCTGTCCTGCTTGGTTTGGCAGTCGAGGCCACTGCAGCAGCTGGGTGCCTGGGGGGTAGGGGACTGCAAACCAGCAGCACAGGGGGGTGTGGACATCCCCTCACCCTGAGTACCACAGACACCCAAGGGTTTCACACAATGCATCCCAACTGCCTGACAGCACCTCTACAGCTGGCACAGGACCAGTGCTGCTCAGTCCATTTACTCCAGCCACCTCATTATTACTTTGTTTATATCACAGAATCACAGACTGGTCTGGGTTGGAAGGGACCCCAAGGGTCACAGAGCTCCAACCCCCTGCCACAGGCAGGGACACCAACCTCCAGGCCTGGAGCTACACAAGGTTGCCCAGAGCCCCATCCAACCTGGCCTTGAACACCCCCAGGGATGGGGTGCCACCTCTCTGGGCAGCCTGTTCCAGCCCCTCACCACTCTCTCTGTACAACTTAATCCAACTAATGACCATGGTGAGCTGCAGGACATTAAGTCCCTGGCTACTGTTGTACCACACTCCATGTAATCCTTCTTAAAGCATCCTGTGTTCCTACCAACCAGTTTGCCAAGGTGACACCTGCACAGCTCACCAACACCCAGGGCCCTGCAGACCTCTGATGTACACGTGCTGAAGGAAACATCTCTGGAGCAGGCAGAGCTTTGTGCTGCTGGCAGGAACCGTTTGCTGCACGTATGTTCAGCACCAAGTGGTACCAGACTTTGTGGCTGGAAGTAATGGACATTCCCACCAGCCAGGTTAATGGGAACCTTATGAAATGCTGCCTCTGTAGCACTGTTGCTGGGGGTGAATCAGGAGAAACCAGTTTCCTGGGGTTTCCAACCCCATCTCAGCGTGGTTCAGGACAAGCTGAGGTCTCCTTCTCAGCAGAGCTGGAGGATCATCACTGATGTTTGGCAGAGATGGTGGGCACTGGGGCTGAACACCCCTCCAGCCCAGCTCAGCCTGACACAGGGCACGTTTCAGCTGATCACTTGAGCCAAAACAAAAAGCAGATGTGTCAGCAATGCCCAACTCTGTGATGGCCTGCCATGGAGGAAGGGTGATGTCTCTGGATGCACCAGCACCTCCCACAGCAGCAGCAGGGGAAGGATTCCCATGTCCCCACTGGTGCTTTGCCCAGCTGCCATCCCTCACCACTTGCACACCCCGTGCATCCCAGAGCTGTTCCAGCCATCACTGGGGCTTGCTGATGATGAACTCAATCCATGCATCACCACCATATTACCTTGCAAGACAACATCGTGGTGATCAGGCATCCAGATAGTCCCACAGCAAATCACACATCACCCTCCAGTCACCTAGTCAGAAGTCTGAAACTTTAACTGGTGATACTGGGAGAGGAGGGGGTCAGCAAGCAGCTCTCACCTTAGAGCAAGGACACCTAACAGCAAGGCAGGATGAAAAGAAGGAAGTTAGAAAGTAAGGCTGAGCAATTCAGATGATGCCACTGCAGCCTGCAGAGCCTGGGACCACTCACACCCAGGAGGAGCCATCACCATGACACAGCCTCAGAACCCACACAATGCCAGCTCAAATCTGTGGTGCACAGCGACCTTCAGGTGGTCACTGCAAGGAATTATTTTACTGGAAAATAATCCTGCTTTATACCACTTTAAGGGGGCAGTTAAGGATCACCACACTCGATTTGTGGATGGGGAAACTGAGGCACAGAGAGTACTCTGTAGCTGGGAGATGCTGCGGTCTCTGTGAGAAAAGCCTTGATCCACTCAATCCCAGCTGTGCCCACACAGCTCCCTGGGGAGCCCTGCACCCCACTTCTGCCCTGGGCTCATGGGAGCCTGGCCCTGCCACATCTCAGCTGCTGACTGAGAGCAGCTGTAAGAATTGTTCCAGCCCCCCACTTCCTGTTAACCCCCTGCTCTGTCACTGAGTATATCACCCTCTGTTAAGCACCTAAAAGCCAGAGGTCCTGAGTGTCTGCATCGAGTCCAGAGACACCTGAGGAGCTGCAGAAAGTCAGGGCCCTACTTGGGAACCTCCACTGATGTCTCTTAATGATACATCACCTTAAGTAAAGGGAGGAGCAGAAGCCCACGATGCACTACCCAGGCTGTAAGCACCCATGAGGGTGACGTTACAGTTGAGGCATCGCCCCAAGGCATGGAAAACCCTGCCAAATCACTTAATGCCTATGATTTCTGTGTGCCCTATTTCCACATCTGTGAACCAGGGCTGACAAGCCATCGTGCTGCGAGGTGCTGAGCCACTGCCAGGTATTATGGGAGCTGCAGAAGCTGCTATAAATACCTGAGGAAGGAGGGCATTCACAGTGTTACACTAATAGAACACAAAGGCTAGAAAAGCCACTGCCTTTTAGAGATGAAGGCTTGAGATAACTACAGGAAGCTGAAGAAAATCCTCCCAGCCCTGCACCCACAGCCAGTGATGTTCCCCTGTGTGGTGATACAGTGGAAGGCAGAATTTAGTCCTTACAGGGATGGGAATCTAAGAGCCTTCAGGTGGGTGGCTGCTTGAACTGAGCTTTCACAGCAAGGTGGTTATGGTTTCAGAAGCAGGCAGCAGGGCTTTGGAGCTTGCTTTCAAGTTCAGATCAGGCCAGGGTTGAAGAGACCACAGGCTGCTTTACCACTCTTGGCTTCCTCCCAAAGCTGGGCTATGTCAGGTCCCCTCCACACCACCCAACCAGCATAAAAGGGCTGCAGAAGAACCTCATCCCAGGCTTCCCACAGCAAGGAGGTGTTGAGCTCCACGCAGCTCCTGGGGCTTACAGAGCCTCTCCCACAAGATCCAGCAGATGCCCATGTAGACAAAACAAACGCAGGAACTTTAAGGAGAAGGGAGGAGAAAGACCTGCCCCTGTGCAGGTGGTGCTGCAAAGCTTGTCTGGAACCATGAACCTCCCTTTAGGTTACAGCATCTGTTTCTGTGGGTAGCCACAAGTCTCCACAGCACAGCCCCAAGCCAGCAAAGCCAAAGAAAGCAGGTTCTGACAGCAGCAGAGCTCCACCTGGTTGTACCTCTGCTCCTTGAAGTAGTCTTCAGCCTCTCCAGCTTTGTGAGCTGCTGATATTCCCCCCCCACCTCAGAGGGGTTGCACTAAGTTTGCTTTCCTTAGTTTCCCTTCCCAGCCCTTTGGGAGGAGCCCATGGACACCTCTCTCCACTTAACCACAAGTGAAAAATTCCTCTGGAGGAGTCTCAAGGCTCCTGTAGACCTGAGGATCAAAAGGATTTGGGAAGGCTAATCCCCTTTCTCCCCCAGGGCAAGCACCATCCCTCTGTGGGTTAATTTAGCAAAAAGGCAGCAAAGGAACTTCATGCAGTGTGGGTTGGGGTGTTTTTTCCCCCCATGCTGGTGACTATGATGAGAGGGAAGGAAGAAAGAAGGGGGGGGGGGGAAAAGCTGTTGATAACCCCATCTCACTGCTCTTACCTTCATCTGTCCTCTATATGATGTTGGCAGCAAAAGGGAGGTGCCTCAGGCAGGAAAAATACCACAAGAAGTATTTTGCTCCCCCCTGACCTTGTCAAGCAGTGTTTGCTCCTGGTGAGATGCTTCATTTCTCCAGTCCAGCTGTTCTCACAACAAATGGATCCGTGCCTCTTGCTGGCTGCTTCTGCAGGTTACAAATTGACTGAGCACACTGATTTCAGGAGCTGCAGCAGCTGTATCAAAGCCATGGTCAAATGGATTTACTGAGCCACATGAGAGACTGAGAGGAGCCATGTGCCCCCACCCTGTACCTGCAGGGTCTGCCCAGTGTGGGCATCTGCTCAGAGGGGCAGGAGAACTGGGTGTGCTCCAGTAGAGTCAAAACATGCTGGATGGGGTCAGTTTGAAGCATTGTCCCAGTGGAGCTGCTGTCTGCTCCAATTCCCATGGGAAAATGGTCAGTAGAAGGGATGAGAACGTGGACCACTGGGCAGAGATGCTGCAGGCTGGTGAAAATCAAGTACCTCAAAGAATGAGAGCAATATTGATATATATAAAATACATATAACACACCAAACCCCGGGAAAACCTCTCAATTACATTAGCTGATATTCAGCCTCCAGTGAAAAAATGATAAATATAATTATTATATAGAATCTATTCACTTATACCAGGGAAGCTGACCAAGGTATCTGCCCTGGCAACAGCCTGTATGAATGAGGCTTGTTGGGAGCAGGTTTTCACATGTTGAAGCAGGGTGTTTGAATGTGTGTCCCCCCCCATTCCATTCAACCTTCAAATGATTTGATTGCTCTTCTGTATTGCAGTTATTTACAGACCAGAGGAATTAACATTAGTGTTGGATACATGGCTTGTACTTCATTTACATGAACTATTTAGAGATTTTTTTTATTGTTAAGAACAGGGGTTTGGGCACTGGAGACACCCTAACAGGCTTTTCTGTAAGTGCCTCAGCTGCTCCAGTCAAGTAACACCCTCAGGCTCCCCACCACTAATGTTTTACACCAGTATTTTACCTGAAGCCACAGCAATATCCACACTGGCACAGACTCCAAGCCACCTACTCAGCCTTGGCCCTTCTGGGAACACTCTGCCCATTCCCATCTCTGGCTCCCAACACCAGGAGAAGGGACATTTAGGTGGTACAGCCCCATCCTGTGAGCAGGGGCTGTGTCCTGACTCCCACGCTGGGCTTTTCAGAGGCATCAGTTGCTGGAGCCACTGGAAAGACACATTAAAGATTTTTGTGTCATTCCCCTGGGCTTAATTCTTATTAATTTAAGTCTATGGCTATAGAAAGGATAATTTAACTGTAATATTGATTAATTAATGGTCAATTAGCATTCATTAAGGTGAAGTGGCAAACTCAAGAGTGATGAAACGTGCTGTTAGATTTGCTGGAGGAGGTCATGCATGCTCCTAAGTCAGTGACAGTCAAGGAGAGACCAAAGTCTTCCATGGATAAATACATCCAGAGCCACAGCCTGGGCAGAGATCAAGATTTAAGCCAGTCCTTAAGTATTAGGATAACCTCTTGTGGGGGAGAAAATCAAGAGGAACAGACTCCTGTGCCTATGTCTGCCACCCCATCCCTTGTGTCCTCTTCTGTAGGGTCTGACCTGGCTGCTTCTGGAGACAGGGAGAGGGAGCCAGCTGCATTTCAGATGTTATAGATGTCACAGAAGGCAATCTCAACCATGTGTCTGTAGTTAGGGGTGAACCAGCTTCTAGAGAGCTTGGCTGCAGAGACCTATAGTTACATCAGAACTAAAAAATGGCCCCAGGTTTGCTCCATCCTGTACTTGGGAAGCATGGAATGCAGGGAGGATGCAAGGAGCATCCACACTCCACAGTGGAGCAAGTGAGGAGTTTGGATCTAAAAGGCTTCAACCAAACTCTGGGCAAGTTCAGGTCCAAATCCATACTTTCACCCATGTTCATGGCATCTCATGTCACCTGGAACTGCTGTCAGGTGTTTCAAAAAGCAGGTGTGTGAGCCTACTGGGTTTGGGTCTGTCTGATGCTGGGAAACAGTCCAGAAACCTGGAGTTTGACTGAGACTCATGTCAAAGCTCTGCTGGACCCTTCAGGTACCTGTTCTGGCCCTTCATTCAAGTCTCACCCAGTTCTCATCACAAAGCAATTATGGGATCCAGACCTCACCCCTAACCAGTCCCATACCTCAGCAGGGTACTGCAAACTCCTCCCTGTGCCTCTCCTCTGAAGAAACATCCACTGCCACCCATTGATGGAAACCATGCCAGCTTCTTGTTACAAACCCAAAGCAGAGGCAGCTGCACCCAGCTCCAGTGTCCCACCTAAAACTCTTCTCAGAGCCCATGTTGGAGGCCACCATGGTGGCTCCTGGCCAGCAGCAAGACAGCAGCCCCAGGTTTCCCCAGCTCCAGGCCAGCCCATTCTCATGCTCCATGAGCAAGCCTCCAGCCACACAAGCTCCTACAGCTGTTTAAGTGCATTTCTAAGCTTCCAGCACACTCCTGTTTCCTCTTATTTCAAAGACTGGAACTTCTTTCTGGTGACACAATTTGTCAACACATATGGCTCCTAACAGGAGGAAAGGCTGATCAAAGAGTAGCAGGTAACTCTCCTTTACTGCATGAGAGCAAGATAAATTGCTGCTATAGTTTCCTATCAGCATTTCATCCACAGAACACTCCTCAACTCTGGAGAGACAATTTAATAACCACCAAAGAGAGCTCTGGGGTTTTTTTCCTCTAAAAGCTCAGTGCCACATTTGGATGCAGGGAATTGTTACTTACAGCTAGTGATTAGCACAAAGAGCTGGATCTGTAAGGACACAGGCAGATGGGGAGCACTGCATGGCTGCCTGACCACAAGGTGATGGGACAGGAGGTCTGTGAGTGCTTGCAGTGGGCTCCTCTGCTTGTGAGGGGAGCAGAGGCAGCAGAAACAGTTGGAAAAATAAAAGCAAGTGGCAAACAGCAGGGGCTGTTGGCATTTAGATTCAGATTTCAGCCTGGGATAAACCCTGTGCTGATCAGATTCATCAGTTCAATTACAGACCAGAAGAAAACCATGTGAAGTTTTCTACAGAAAGAGAGGTGAGGGGCTGGAACAGGCTGCCCAGAGAGGGGGTGGGTGCCCCATCCCTGGGGGTGTTCAAGGCCAGGTTGGATGGGGCCCTGGGCAACCTTGTGTAGCTCCAGGCCTGGAGGTTGGTGGCCCTGCCTGTGGCAGGGGGGGTGGAGCTCTCTGATCCATGGGGTCCCTTCCAACCCACACCAGTCTATGATTTCCACATCACAGAGCCTTCTTTAGGGCAATATCAGCCACTACAAGACTGTGCCACAGGCATTACCAACTCCATCTCACTTCCCAGGAACACCAGCAGCCCTGGCTCCAGTGTTGGTTTGGGTGCCCACGGGTCAGGGAGTCTCTTCCACACTGATTGCCTGGACACACAGCACCTGTGCCTTTAACCCCTCATATCACCTATGATTATAATCTTGGGGTTTTAGGGAGCATAGACCCTCAGGAGTAGAGCGCTGGGGCCATGCAGTGGCCCTGTGTCAGCTGGGGGCTGTGGGCTCACCTGAACATCCCATTTGAACACTCCATTGCCCTCCCATACCCAAAACCAGCCACACATCACACCCCCCACCACAGGAGCAAGCCACATCAGTCAACCCCCAAACCCAGGTATGTCCTTTACCAGCTAGAATACAGCCAGCCCCATGCAGTGCCACCTGCCCAGCACCAGCCCCACCATCCTGGGAAGAGCCCCCTTTTACTGAATGCTTCAGTCCCTGCCAGGACTCATCTTACCACACTTGGTTTTAAGGTTTAGAGGTCTTTATGGAGACAGGGAGGCAGAAGCCCAGGCCAGTAACAGCCAGGAAAGCTCTTGGTACCTGGGCAAGGTGAGCAGAGCAGACCCACAGATCGCAGCCAGGTTCAACCCAGAGCCCACACCATCAGGCAAGGTCACGGTGGGGGGTGAGGTCTGAGGATGAGCTGGAGATCCAGTACGGGTAACCCAGGTCAGCCACCTCCCAGCAGGTCTATCCCCACCTCAGGGCTGCTGCCAAGGCAGAAGGTCCATAGATCTCTGTGTGATTGAGGGGGTCCATGGCTGTGGCTGAGCCCAGCACCTCTCTGACACAGTTCAGAGAATGGCAGATGCCCCAGGTGGAGCTTAAATGGGCTCCTGGGCAGAGGGTGTGGTGAGTCCCAGCCCAGCTGCTGGGGCCAGTAATGCCTGTTAGTGCCTTCACCTGATGCTGGAGCCTCTGGCAGTGAGAGGACTCCTTCCCTTCACCATAGGCTTTATATGACATATCCTGTAACTATGCCTGTATCTTCCATGTGCTTCATTTTCCAGTGGTCCTGATTAGAAAGGCTTGTAACAGAGCAGTCAAGAACTGCAGACTTCCAGGAAAGGAAAAAAAGGAAGGGAAGGGGAAAGAGGAAGGGGAAGGGGAAAGAGGAAGGGGAAGGGGAAAGAGGAAGGGGTGTAATCCAACAGTCCAACATCTTTTTTCCCATAAGTACAACTGCACTTACACCCAAATCCAAAGGTAATACATTACACCAGATAGTTTATTCAAAGTATTACCCCTTTGGCTGATTAAGGAGCAAATGAAGGAGGCAAAAATGATGTTGAAGTTGGGGTCTTTATTGCATTTTGAATCACAGAATCCCAGAATCCCCTGAGCTGGCAGGGACCCATAAGGCCCATCGAGTCCAACTCCTGGCTCCACACTGGCCCAGCCCAGCCAGAGATGGGGCTGAGCACATCGTCCAGACACTTCCTGACCTCAGCCCAGCCTGGGGCAGTGACCCCTTCCCTGGGGAGCCTGTGCCAATGCCCGACCCCCCTCTCAGTACAGAACCTCTTCCTGACCCCCAGCCAAACCCTCCCCTGGCGCAGCTTCACGCCGTCCCCTGGGGTTCCAGCCCTGGGCCCCAAAGAGAGGAGAGAGATCATAGAATCACAGACTGGGCTGGGTTGGAAGGGACCCCAAGGATCACAGAGCTCNAACTTCCCCCTAATATCTAATCTAACCCTTCCCTCCTTTAGCTTCAATCCATCCCCCTTGTCCTGCCATTATCTGCCCTTTAACAAGCTGATTCCCCTCCTGTTCCTCTGCTCCCTTCAGGGACTGGCAGGCTGCAATGAGGTCCCCCCACAGCCTTCTCTTCTCCAGGCTGACCCAGCCCAGCTCCCTCAGCCTCTCTTTGTAGGGCAGCTGCTCCAGCCCTCTGAGCATCTTCGTGAAGATTGGTGCTGCCCCTTCTCTCCCCTCAGCAGGCAGCCACAGACACCCATGAGGTCTCCCCTCAGCCTCCTCTTCTCCAGGCTGGACAACCCCAGGGCCTCCAGCCTCTCCTCAGGAGCCTTCCCCTCCAGACCCTTCCCCATCCTCACGCCCTGTTTTGCATTAATCCCCATCAGCTCCACCAGCCTCACGAGTCACAGTGAGCACCTCAATGGTGTGTCACACTGAAACTACCACTCCAGGCCATTCAACAAAGGAACCAGACAGAAGAAAGGCTGTACTGTAAATATTTGAAGAAGTACAAGGTGCAAATGTAGCTAATGGCAGAGTGTGGCCATACATCAGCCTGTAGCCCACATTCTTTTGGCAACAGAATAGTGTTTCATAACTGAGACAAATAAACCAAACCCTTTTTTAAAAGGGACAGGGCTACACTACAAACTGACAACGTTTAACAGGCAGTACCCAAACTGCCAAAATAGGGATAACTGCTGGGAGCCTCTTACAGAGAGAGGAGGTTTAACCTGCATGTATTACCATGGTGCTGTCCCTTCTGAGTGCGCTGGGATAAAAGCTACCATACAACACTGAAATACTATTACATACACAATAATGTCATCATTTCTTCCTGGTAACTCCTTTCTCCCAGGCAGATGAATGGTCCAACCCAAAGGTGGCCATCACTGAGGGCAGCTGTCACCTCTGTTTGGCAGGAGGAGCTGTGCTGGGCTCTCCAGGGATCATAGAATCATGGAATCATAGGGGTTGGAAGGGCCCTCCAGAGATCATTGAGTCCAACCCCCTGCCAAAGCAGGGTCCCTAGGACAGGGTACACAGGTCGGTGTCCAGGCAGGGCTGGAATCTCTCCAGAGAAGGAGACTCCACACCCCCTGGGCAGCCTGTCCCAGGGCTCCCTCACCCTCACTGGGGAAAAGTTCTTCCCCCAGATTAGTGTGGAGCTCCCTGTGCTCCACCTTGCAGCCATTGTCCCTTGTCCTGTCCCCACAGACACTGAGAAGAGGCTGGCCATGTCCCCCTGCATCCCATCCTTAAGATATTTATAGACATTAATAAGGTCCCCCCTTAGTCTTCTCTTCTCAAGGCTGAAAGTCCAATTCACTCCACTGCTGCAACTCTGCTGTCAGGGGAAAGGATGGAGCACGAGCTCCTGTCTGCAACAAGGTCTTATCATCCAGGCAGCAGGACTGGGCGGGGAAGAGGTTATGGGACAAGGCTGTCCTGGCAGGGAAATGTGCTGACTCAGCAGATACCATCGTGCAAAAGTGAGGAGCAGCAGCAGCAACAACCTTTGGAGAGGTGTTTGGGTCGGTATTTCTACAAGGCTGAGTTGGATGGGGGGAAAACAAGACCTTAACACCCCTCTTCACTAGTGAGCCTGCTGTGGGAAGACTTCTTACCCCTCACACTGATAGAGAGGCACAGGCACCCCATTGCTTAGGAGGGGGTGATAAGCCCCCGTATCAGTGTGGGAGAGGTGTGAAGAAGCTTGCCCTGGCACCCTTCACAAATCCTAACCTTTGTCCCCTGGTTTAGACATCCTGTGGGATCATTAAGCCTGGAAGGATCCTGTAAATCAGTTCATATTAGAGCTGCATTTTTCCTCTCCATTATTTCAAGAAGAAATTCTAAAAGAAAGGGAAATGCCACAGGGGACAAAAAAAGCAAAATATCAGTGTCCAAAGCCTTCCTGAAGTCAATATATTTGACATCCACTGCTTTTCTTCTGCCCAAATGGCCTGGTACTCTTCAAAATGAAATTAGAGCACTTTGACATGATTTCTCCTTGACAAATCTGTATTGGCTGTTGCTCCTCTTCTCATTTTCCTGGTGTATGACTATTTGCTCCAGCATTTTTGGGGATTTTGAGGGTGAGCTGTCTGCTGTACAGTCCTCCTGCTCTGTGTCCCCCTCACCTCTCCCACCCTTTACAGAGAAGCATACATCAGTCTTGTGGGACCACCCCAGCCCCTCCATGAATCCAGAGATACCATTAATAGTTCTGACAATACTAAACCCAGTCCATTAAGTACAGCAGGATTAAGTTAGCATCAGCCAATTAAAAACCCTCTAACTTACCTAAGCATTCCTCAACCTGTTTTTCCCCTCCTTTGTGCTGAGCTGTCCCTTTCTGTTAGCACCAACTGTGGTCAACACTTACTCACTGCTTACTTTTTACTGAAGACTGGTGAAAAAAAGGCATTAACTCTTCTTTTCCTTGATCAGGAGCTTCTCCTCTCTATAAAATAAAGGGCAAATCTTTTCCTTTGCTCTTCCTCCCATCATTAGCAGGCCTAAGAATTGTTTCTCCTTACCCCTGATGTCTCTTGGTAGCTGCATTTGCTCTTCTGCTTTTTTCCATTCTGACTTTTCCCTCACATATTTGAGCTTCTCCTTCCTGATTCTCTCCAGTGATCTCACAGAGTGGAGTTCTCTCCTCCAATGTTGATATATAATTTATGGTTTAGTAAATCAGCAGCGTTTCCTCTGCTCTCCCCACAGTGGGATGGAGCATTTCTGCCTTTTTTCTCCAGGGCAAACCTGCCAGTTCTCCCACTTCACTGCATCCAGGCATTTTGAAGGCCAATCTCCCTTGCCAAGGACTATGAATGCTGTTGTCTCACTGGCAGTGCCACCAAGCTGTCTTCTACCTTTGTATTTCCAGCTTCTGAAAGGATAAGATGTCCAATGGGATCCTGGGATGCATCAGGAAGAGTGTGGCCAGCAGGTCAAAGGAGGTGATCCTCCCCCTCTACTCTGCCCTGGTCAGGCCCCACCTGGAGTGTTGTGTCCAGTGCTGGGCTCCTTGGTTTAAAAAGGACAGGGATCTCCTGGAGAGAGTCCAGAGAAGGGCTACGAAGATGATTAGGGGCCTGGAGCATCTCCCCTGTGAGGACAGGCTGAGTGAGCTGGAACTGTTCAGCCTGGAAAAAAGAAGACTTAGGGGGGACCTAATTAGTGTTTATAAATATCTTAGACATGGGATGCAGGGGGAATTGGCCAGCCCCTTTTCAGTGTCTGTGGGGACAGGACAAGGGGCAATGGCTGTAAACTGGAGCACAGGAAGATCCACCCCAACATGGGGAAGAACTTTTCCCCAGTGAGGGTGACAGAGCCCTGGGACAGGCTGCCCAGGGAGGTGGTGGAGTCTCCTTCTCTGGAGAGATTCAAGTCTCGTCTGGACACCTATCTATGTGATATGAGCTGGGGAGCTGCTTTGGCAGGGGGTTGGACCCGATGATCTCTTGAGGTCCCTTCCAACCCCTGTGATTCTGTGATGCTGTGATTCTGTGAAGAGCCTCCCCTCAAATTCTTTTGCTCCTCTTCCCTAACCAACACATGTCTAAAAATCTTGGAGGAGGCTCCTAGAAGAGCTGGTGCTCTCCTTCACCAGCCTCAACCTCCCCAGATCAGTGCTTTTGGATCATTCCTCTAACACCAACAAAAGGCATCAACCATCCAACCTTCCTGACTCTGCAGTGGACTCAGAGTCTACTCTATTCATGGGGGAGCAGCCCAGACTCCTTGTTACTTCCCTTCACTATTAATAACTCTTTTTCTCCCTGCTTTTCCAGCCCTTCCCCAGGGTGCTGTGGGTCATCTACACTGCAGAGTCCTTGATTAGTCTTTTTTATTCTGATGTTGGCAAGCTTGAATCAACAGTTTGGGGTTTTTTGGTGGTTGGTTGGGGTTTGGTGAGGGTTTTTTTTGGTAGTATCAGCTTCATTTATAGAAATCATGTATTAAAGTCTTGGCCATGGGAGCCAGAACCCTCTTGGAAATATCACTTGAGCAGCCATGAGGGTTTCTGGGGGCTTATGGAAGATGGGCAGCAGTGGCTGTGCAGCAGGGTGCATTGCTTTGCTGCTGTGGCTGCTAGAAGAGCCTGTGGTACAAGAGTTTCCAGCCCATGCTACCTGCCCAACTGGGCAAGAGTTGTATAAAGCCTTCATGTCACCAGAATTCAGCCTGAATTTGCAGCTCCCTGGCTATTCATCACTTTTTTTTTCCAAGGGTCATGAAGAAGATATCATTGAGCCAGCAGTGCTGATCCTAGCATGCATCAGGGACTTCACTATACCAGGAGCTCAGCTATCAGTCTGCTTTACACATCTGGAGCAATAGCAATAGCCTTAATTGAGGCTATAAACCAGCTCATGATGACATTTTCTGCCACTTCTGTGTATTGCAGAGGATATGTGTGCACTGAAAAGTCTTAAATCATTTCTGAGCTGGAACATAAAATCTATCTATTTAAATATGTTGTTTAAGAGTAAAAGGTTCATTGCAAACTGCCTTCTGCTTCCAGGAGTACAGACTCAATGGTGTGTGTAGCTACATCCTCCACAAAGTTCCTCCCCATCAGTTTTCCTTGAGATGCTTCTGTATCAAAGGGGAGAGTGGGAAGTTGCCCTGGCTCTGTCCTTTTCTAGAGGCTCATTTCAAGTGTGGGTGTCGGTTCAGGCTGGAGATCAAAGGCTTTGCTCTCCATCCATCTCAACTTAACTAAAAGGAAGCCACATCTGGAGTATTTCTCTGATTCTGCAAGCTCTAAAGACGTGTTTGGTATGGTGCTGTTAACAGAACACCTGTGATACCCCACAAAGATGTTGGATGGCCAACTGCAGGAGTTGAGGGACTGCCTCCTGAGGCACACTGCTGTGCAGGAGGAACCCACTCAGGGTTCCAGCACTCCATCTTTGTTCCAGGTGAACTCAGAACCTCAATCCTTAAGAATTAAGTCACTTATTTCTAAAGAAATACAATTTTCCTACAAGGGAATAACCCAGAGCTTTTCCAAGCAGGGTTTTGCTCTGAAGACAGGGTCACAGAATCACAGAATCACAGAACTGTAGGGGTTGGGAGGGACCTCAAGAGATCATCAGGTCCAACCCCCCTGCCAGAGCAGGGTCCCTGGGTCCTGGCTATAAAACTTGGCTCGAGGTGTGGGTTTGACTCCTGAATTTTTCAGTCTCAAAATCCAGCTGGGTTTATGCATCTGGAGCGTGTCTCTGATTTCCCCCCATTTCCTCAGGATCAGCCATAAACAGCCCCCAGTTTAATCTAATCAGGCAGCACTTTTAAACGATGTAATCAGGCTCCAGTGGTGAGTACCCCCTTTAGCCCCCTGAATACAGCTGATTTGTGCCTGGGAACGCCGAGACAATGGGAACTCCTGATGAGCTGAACACGCTGCTCCTCTGGTTATTTTTGAGCTCGTGTACTTCTTGCTGCAGGTTGTTCCTGGAGCACACAGTTGCTTTATTTGGAGGCCATCCCTAAACGCCTGTGGTGTACCTACAGCTGCCCAAATGGCTGGAGCACGTGCTCACAGGATCACTGACTCACAGAATTGTAGGTGTTGGAAGGGATCTCCAGAGCCCATGGGGTGCAACCCCCTGCCAAAGCAGGGTCCCTAGGACAGGGCACACAGGTCGGTGTCCAGACGGGGCTGGAATCTCTCCAGAGAAGGAGACTCCACACCCCCTGGGCAGCCTGTCCCAGGGCTCCCTCACCCTCACTGGGAAGAAGTTCTTTCCCAGATTGGTGTGGAACTCCCTGTGCTCCAACGTGAGGCCATCGCCCCTTGTCCTGTCCCCACAGACACTGAGAAGAGGCTGCCCATGTGCCCCTGTGTCCCACACTCCAGATATTTAGAAACATTAATAAGATCCCCTTCAGTCTTCTTCTCTCCAGGCTGAACAGTCCCAGCTCACTCAGCCTGTCCTCACAGGCGAGATGCTCCAGGCCTTTAATCATCTCCACAGCCTCCTCTGGACTCTCTCCAGGAGATCCCTGTCCTTTTTAAACCAAGGAGCCCAGCACTGGACACAACACTCCAGGTGTGGCCTGACCAGGGCAGAGCAGAGGGGGAGGATCCCCTCCTGTGACCTGCTGGCAACACTCTTTTTGATACACCCCAGGATCCCATTGTCTCTCTCAGTCACCAGTGCACACTGCTGGCTCATGGCCAACCTGTCACCCACCAGGACCCCCGGGTCCTTCTCCACAGAGCTCTTCTCCAGCAGGTCATCCCCCAGCTCGTACTGATACCCGTGGTTAACCTGGTCGCAGGTTAACGGCCAAAATCTTCACTGGGAGATGGATAGGTTGCCAGATAGGCTGTCTGATTGGGAAACAGCCCCCAGATTTCTGAGGACAGGCTGGAAAAATAAGTATAAGACTGCCTGGAAGATGCTCCCAAAACAAACACACCAACGAAGCAGCACCCGTGCTGATGGCTGTTGGTGATGGATCTTCTGAGCACCCTTGGGAACAATGTCCATGTGGCCTTCACCAGCCAGACCCATGGCCCAGGTGAAAAAGAATAAAGCTGGGAAAAAAAAAGACTTTTCTTTGCAGTTATTGCTGCCAATGGATTAATTTCACTTTTCCTCAAGTAGGGGGGAAATAACTGTAATGAAAGGCAAATACTGAGGAGCAGAGCAGGACGGCTCTCAGTTTCCAGGCAACACAGACTCTCTGATCATGACTATTATGATTTCACCTTTTAAAGAATCTCCTGTCTGTGGCTAATTCTACACAACAAACTTTATTAATATTAATTAAACCTCACAACTTGCTTGCAATGTGGCTAAGACATACAGTTTTGAGGCAAACCCTGAGAAAGTGACTCCGTTGTGGAAGGCGTGAGGCTTGCGTCGAAGTCAGAAGAAGGATTGCTCCCTCCTGATTCCCTCTTCCTCAGGACCAAACCTCCCCAAGCACCTGGGATGGCTCCAGACCTTCTCAAAGCATCCATCACCTGGCACCAATAACCAGCGCAGAGCTGAGTGGTGTCTCCAAACCAGAAGAAACAGAGGAAACGTTATCATACCATGAATCCAGCATGAAGAATCACACCTGGTAGACAGTCCCAGATTGTTTTTTTTAACCTTTTCCATGATTTCTAGAGCAATTCCAGGGCAGGATTGACTAAATTCACAAAGCAAACCACTTTTCCTCCATTCTTGACACTTGAGAAAGGTCCTTTTCGCTGCTCATGTCCCCGTGATCTGCGACCAGATCCCTTTCCATGGGTTTATCTCCTGGCACACCCAGAGAAAAGGGTGTTTCTTAAGATTGGGGGGGGGTAAGAAAGATTGCTTAGAGTCATTCTTATTAGTTAGAAGTCCAGGCTTTTGGGAAAATATCTCCTTACTTGCTATATTTAAAGGAGGATGCTTGCAGATCTCTAGTTGCCGTTCTGTTGACTTGGTTATTTTCCTTGTCTGTTCACACCCATGGCTGAGCAATGGAAATATGATTACTGATGGTTTGCACCACAGGAAAAGAAATTGAATCCTTTTAAGTGGTATGTTTACACTGAGCCTGCCCACACCACTTTTTTCATTATCTAGCTTAGAGTAATTAATTATTATTATTATTATTATTATTACTAAGCCTGGTGCGCTGGCTTTGGCCAACTGCTCTGAGCACAGCAGAGCTCTGGCCAGGGGAAGGCACGTTTCAAACCTGGTCTCTGGGGTTTATTTCACCAGGTTTTTGCACGCTTGGCTGCCCAAGCCTGCAGTATGAAAACCCAGGGGCAGCACAGAAAGTTGAGCTTTACACTGGCTTGGAGAAAGAAAAAATAAATCTAATACCCTAAAATCTATCTGCAGGGCTGCAAGGAACACAGTACTTTATTTGTATTGGATGTTTATTAATTAATAATGAGCAGCAACTGTAGAATCATTCCAGCAGCAGTGGTTTGATGTCCTGTACAAGGGAAAGCAAAGGTGATGAAAAGATGGTGGTAACATCGGTACCTCCCTCAGTGCACTTCCTTTACAGGACAGTCACCAGACCGAAAACAACCCCAAAAACCCCCCTGCAAGGCAGCCAAAAATAAAGAAAAATGTTCAGTGTGTGTGTGGATGTGCTGTGAATAGGGTCACACCACCAGCCAGTCTCAGCCTGGGTGTGTGAATCCCCACGGTGAGCCCGGAGGGTGCTGGGGAACTCACCTTTCCTCAACAGAACCTGAAATCCAGGCTTATGGATACCTCTGTGCTCGAGGTCACTGTGCTTCTTCATGGGATACCCAGCCCTACTGATAAAGTGCCTTTGTAATATTACTGGGGAGCCCCACCTGGGACTAATCCCTGGGGAGAAGGCGGCAGTAGCCTGTCCTTCCTCGTGCAGAGGCAAGAAGTCATAAAGCCGCCCGAGCATCGTGGAGCCACGGCTGCCTGCCTTCTTCATCCTAAGAGTTTGTACCAGACAGAGCAAGCTCTGAGGCTGTGGGATCGTCCTGGCTCTGGATGGATGCGGAGAGGTCAGCATCCCAAGAAGATCTCCCACCCGAGATGGACTCACCAGTGGGATTTCAGCTCACACTGGAGCATCTCCTGGTCAGCTCTTGCTGAGCACACAGGCAGCATGCAAGGAGCCATGTGCTGCACCCACACCCTGCTGAGAGCTGCTGAGTCTTAGACCATGTCCATGGGCTGGAAATGGCCAAAGAAGGTATCTGCTCTTGTGGTGTTCTCCTCCTGGTTACTTCTCGTACCTGCTCTGTGCATCCTTACCAGCAATGCCTGGCCAGGGTGAAACACCAGGGAAAGGGGTTCTGCTGGAATTTAGCAGCTCTCAGCTGTGGTCAGTGTTTCATTTGTGCACAGGAGGAAACACAAGGACTGCACATCACATCAGGGTTCATTCCTGGAGCAGCTCCACAGTCCCTGAGCACTCAGACGCTGCTCCCAGCAAGCAGAAAATCCTCGTAGTGGTGACACTCTAAGAGGCTTTTTTTATTTAGCATTTAAAGACCACTTTTACACAGGTCAGTACCCTCAAAACCCCTCCAGTCACTACCCAAGGGCTTACAACCCACGCAAAACCCCAGAGCTGCTGCCAGCAGGGCTCTGCAGGCACCGACCGCGGGTTTCCATGCATTACAGCCCAGCAACAGACATTCCAGCTGCTATAAGGCTGCTGGATACTCAAAACCACCCTCACTTGAGCTCCGTGCTTGAGGGTACTTCAGTTTATAGTTTAACCCTCGAGGAACAATGCCAGGACCAGCGTGCGAAGCGCGGGGCTCTCAGAGGAGCGGTGGGAAGGACCATGAGGCATCTCCTCACCCACAGGCTGAGCGCACACACAGATTTAAGTGGCACATTAAGTATCTCCAGGCGATTTCGAGCCCTTCAGAACCCACAGCATCACTCAGCTCCTGCTTTAAATTTGTTGCACACCTTCCATGCTCCCTGGTTGCTTTATGACTCCGGCCCGCAGCGTGTTTGTACCACTCCTCCCATGGCCAGATAGGTCTCCTCTTCACACCACATCTGCCTTTACACCTTTCTGCTGGGGGCTTTCCAGTGCCTTCAGTCGCTCACAGAGACCAGATTTCCTCTGCTGTTCCCCCAGGTCAGCATCCTTCCAGCAGATTGTGGCAATAATGACACGGTGTTGCTCCTCTCCCAACTCTTTAAACTCAGGCCTGAAGCAGCTTTATAAAAGGGCAGACAATGGCAGGACAAGGAGGATGGATTAAAACTAAAGGAAGGAAGAGTTAGATTAGATATTAGGGGGAAGTTTTTTACAGAGAGAATGGTGTGGGGCTGGAACAGGCTGCCCAGAGAGGGGGTGGGTGCCCCGTCCCTGGGGGGGTTCAAGGCCAGGTTGGATGGGGCCCTGGGCAACCTTGTGTAGCTCCAGGCCTGGAGGTTGGTGGCCCTGCCTGTGGCAGGGGGGTTGGAGCTCTGTGATCCTTGGGGTCCCTCCCAACCCAGACCAGTCTATGATTCTATGATTCAAGAACTTGGCAAGATGCTGTCACCTGGCCTTGACACCTGCCGAGAAGACACTTGCCCAAAGTAGGGGATTTGGGAGGATGGATCCATCAAGGTGAGACATGAGGAAGCCCTTTGCCACCCAGGACCAGAGTGGGAACCCATGGAAATGATTATCCTGGGTGGTATAACTGGAATTCCTGTTAGGAGGATGGTTTTAGCCACGAGCTAGTGAAGGGATGAAAAACTGCCACCAGAATGAAAAGTGCTGGGAACAGCAGAAAGGTTAGTGGTTGGGGTGGGGGGAGAGGGAGGGAAATAAAACCCCTGCAGAACCTTCACTCTCAGCAGAAATTTAAGGAGAAAAAAAACCCCCAACAGACTCCATTTAAAGAAACTGTTTCCAGGGATTTTCTTTACTCCCAAGTTATAGCAGGCACGCTCTCGTTCCAGCTGAATAAAGGGAGGCTTTTTGCTGATGCAGAACACATCTCACCAGTTCATTTCCAGTACAATGCACAGAGAATTAGGTGTGTGATTCCTGGTGACACGAATGGAGATTGGCCACCTCTTCCCCCTGCGTATCGCAGGCTCGATAACCAGGAGCGTAGGGCAGGGATCACCAGGCATGTAGTGCCTGCTTTGGTTTATCAGGAGGAGGGCTCTGGGTAAAACCTGCCTTAAAACAGGGAAACTATTTCCCTGCTCCAGCTATTCCTCCTATCTACCATTTCCAAGAGCGATGACCGCAGCGTGTGGCAGCTGAATACAGATCAGGCTGCCAGCCCTGGCTCTGCAAATGCACCCAAACCAAACGCTGGGGTTTTACCTTCTGGGGAAGTAACGTCACCCTCAGCACGATCCCAGGTCGTGTTTCCAGTTCCATCTCAGTCAGGGTGTGATCCAGCTCCGATGGGCTTTCTGTAAATAGGGTGACTGGCCTTTTTAAGCATGTGGCACGGGCTGCGGTGAGGCTTCAGGATCTGCCTGATCCACTGAGGTGATGAGCTCCTTCTGCACTCATTGGGCTCGTATGAGGATTTAAGAGAGCACAGACACTCTGAGCTGGGCCCTAAGCACTCAGTTCAGTGTGTATGGAACAGGCATGATGTTGTGTGTCCAGTTCTGGGCTCCCTGGTATAAAAAAGACAGGGATCTCCTGGAGAGAGTCCAGAGAAGGGCGACAAAGTTGATTAGGGGCCTGGAGCATCTCCCCTGTGAGGACAGGCTGAGTGAGCTGGAACTGTTCAGCCTGGAGAAAAGAAGACTTAGGGGGGACCTGATTAGTGTTTATAAATATCTTAGACATGGGATGCAGGGGGAATTGGCCAGCCCCTTTTCAGTGTCTGTGGGGACAGGACAAGGGGCAATGGCTGTAAGCTGGAGCACAGGGAGTTCCACACCAACATGGGGAAGAACTTTTCCCCAGTGAGGGTGAGGGAGCCCTGGGACAGGCTGCCCAGGGAGGTGGTGGAGTCTCCTTCTCTGGAGAGTTTCAAGTCTCGTCTGGATGCCTGTCTATGTAATATGAGCTAGGGAGCTGCTTTGGGAGGGGGGTTGGACCCGATGAGCTCTTGAGGTCCCTTCCAAACCCTACGATTCTGTGATTCTGTGATCCTTGACTTTGATGGACGCGTGGGTCTGAGCCAGAGAAGCAGCTGCCCATGTCCCCCTGTGTCCCACCCTTCAGATATTGATACCCATTGATCAGATCCCTTCTCAGTCTTCTTCTCTCCAGGCTGAACAGCCCCAGCTCACTCAGCCTGTCCTCACAGGGGAGATGCTCCAGGCCCTTAATCATCTTTGTAGCCTCTGCTGGACTCTCTCCAGGAGATCCCTGGCTTTTTTATACTGGGGAGATGGAGAGGAGGTTTCTGTACAGATGTCCTGTAACTAGTCATCCTCCAGTAAATAAACTGGGCGAAATGAATTCCTGAATTATGCCCCATGATAACGAGAGGAGACTGCTCTTGGTGGAGAGGAAACACAGCAGCATTTAATTTCATTCTTCCCCTGGGAAACAAAACACCCTCCCCAAGGAGCAGGAGGGCAGGATTTGGCTGTACTGCTAACGTGTGCCCTGTTTCAGGCTCATGAAACATCCACATGTTCAGTCAGGGCTCCCTGGGACCATGCCAGCTACAAACCACCTTGGGCTTGCAGCTCTGGTGAGGAATCGTGTTCACAGCGAGTCAAAGTATGGTCCTGCCTGGAGTTCCTGCCTCCAAGAGCCTCTTCTATAAATAGCAAATCACCAACTCACCTCCTCTGAGCTCATCACACACTCCCTGACATCACCACCTGCCTGGCTGCTGTCCCCATGACTGGGAGCTCCCCATCAGATTCCCTGCATGGGGAGATTCCCCATGTGCATCAGGAAGCTATTATGCTCCCTGGGTGTTTATCACCTAAGCTGCTTAGGTGTCTGTCACCAGAAGTGACAGCGAGGAACCTGATGCCATGGTGAGGTGATGGGGAAGAACCTGGCATCTGCAGCAAAGGAATTGCAAGTCAAGGTCCCAGAGCTCTGAACCAAGTTGGTTAATGGGGAGGATCTGTGTCATTTTGATAACAACACCAAGTGAAGCTAAAGTGTCACAATCCCAGGCAAATACACAAATCGATGACAAGCACAAAGCCATGGCCACGTGGGGCTGTGGGATTTCATCAACGCTCTCACAAAGCCCCCTAGAAGTGAAGGTCCCAGGCATCCAACGCTTCCCATGCCATGCCATG
>VZTU01025631.1:49623-60083 GCA_013400835.1 Zapornia atra
CCACCGCTGCGGGCCGGCCTCATAGCCCTGGCCCGCCGGCCGGGTCCAGATCCGGGGGCACGGGCGCCCGGCGAGTGATGCACGCCGGGCCGCAGAGCCCGCAGCCTCCCCTCTCCGCCCGGCGCCGCGCATCCCCAGCTCCCGTCCTGGGGCGCGGCCCACAGGTCCCCTCAGCACCAACGCGCCAGCGCAGCTCCGCCTTCGCTCCTCCCGGGCAGGCGAGGCGCAGCGCGGCGCAGAGCGGCGCAGCAGCCACAGGCCTTCCGGTCTGTGCCGGGCCCGGCTCCGCCGGTTGCGGGGCAGAGCTGGGGCAGGGGCGGCTCCGGGGCCGCTCCCGGCCGGGCAGCGCCGACCCCAGCGCGGTCGCAGAGCTGAGGGCCGGGAGGAGGGTGGCAGGCCCGGGGAGCCTTGAACCAGCCGGCTGGGAACGTTCGCGCACGGGCGCGGAGATGNNNGGCGGCACGCCGCGTTCGCCGGGCTCAGCAGTAAATTAGGCTCGTACGGCGCAGTCTCGAGGCGCGTCGTGCTTGGTGCTCGCACCGTTTCTCTCGGGGGACACCGGCTCCTCTTCCCCAGCATCTTCCCGCGGGCCGCCGCCAAGGCTCTGGGGTCCCGCCGCCGGGCTACCCCATCCAGACTCTGGTCACCATCAACGGCCGAGCTCCGGGAACGCGAGAACTGCCTTCGGCTGGCACAGGGCAGCTTCCAGCCAGACTGGGGAACGCCGTTACACCTTCCAACGCACACATGAGCCCTGCCCAGGCACACTGAGCCTCCGGTGCTGATCGCTCCTTCAACCTCCTCCTGCACCAGTGCTGTTTCTCAGACACTGCCCCCCTCCCCGGCACAAAACCATCTGAGCTCCATCAGGCTGTAACCAGGCTACACTGGCTGTTCAGGAATAATCACAGTCACATGGACTCCAACAAAGGCAAATTTCACCTCACAGGCATGGTAAAGGAACAAAAAGACTGGAAGAGGAGGCAAAAAAATAACAGTCTTCAAAGTTTAAACTAATTCTTAGAAACAGGAAGCTTGTGCATGCTGCATCTGTGAACAAAATCTGCATGGCTGCTGCCTTTGGCTGTGTAACATCGCTTTGTTAGTGTCACTGTGGCTTCACCACAGTTCCCCAGGCAAACCAGATCCTTTGGGGCTTCTGTTCACAATTAGATGTAGAGTGAAGAGTTTTTAAACACAACATTCACTGGCTCAAGGAGCGTGAACTGAGGTTGTAAGGCTGTAGTTCAGCAGGACGTCGCCGCAGCGATCCTGAGCCCTTGTACACCAGCTAGTTTGGTACAGCAAAGGACAGAGGGACAGGACAAGCAGGGACAGGGAGGAAACTGGTATTCTTGTTCTGCTGATTAAGGGTGGCTAACGTTAGTAACTGCTACTGCGAGTCAGGGACCCTTGCTAGCAGAAGTAAACTCCCTGCTTTTAAGGCAACATGGAGCTCTATTTTGGTACAAGAGTGGGGGGTTTTGGTACAGACATAATGCTGATTGCAGTTCTGACAAAGGAATTGCAGTTTTGCTGCTGGGAGAAAACCAAACAAACCCCAAACTAATTCTTGACTGTGGCAGCCCAGCCTGGCTTAGGCAGTATGGTGAGAAATGACCCCACCAGCACTGGCCAACCCAAGCCCACTCTTTACCAGAACCTCTGTGCCACAGACAGCAGACCTGACAGCATGGTACACAGCCAAGTTCCAAAGAGTAATGAATGCCATTCAATCTGCAGGCACGTTTTGTTCTCTTGATTCCCTACTCCCAGGAGAAACTAACAGGACACCTCGTCACTTGTTAGAAGACATTCCAAACTAAATTACCTTATCAGTATGGGAATATAGGACAGCTTTTGATGACATTTTACAGCTTGCTAACACATGATCTCCCTGAAAAATAAGAATTATTAAAATACATCATCATCCAGCCTGGTCATCCAGGTCCTGTTTGCAACCAGTCGCTGCTTCAAAGCAGAGCAGTGAACCAATCAGTTACATCTGTTTCCCTGTTTGTAGCTACTAATTCTTCTCTTCCTCATACAACTGAGGGGACAGAGAATCAAGCTGTGGTGCAGAAGGGGAGACATGCAGTGAAGACCATTACATTATGGGTTAACCTTTCTGTTTGTAAAGTGCACAGTATAATCATCAGCATGTACCAAAAAAGGACAAATGGACTGAAAATGAGCCTTTTGAAAGAGATACAGAGTGAGAGCAGAAATGTCTTGCACTAAGGTTATGTATTTAACAGCTTTACATGAAATATTTATATATAAAAAACTTTAAGTGCTTTTTTCTCCAATTTAAAAATCTAAAGAATTCAAAAATAAGGCATTCAATATTTGAAAAAGTACAGATTTACAAAATGTGTATATTCTGTCATGAAAACTCCACACCAACATTATACACTTGGAAAAAAAATACAAACAGGATATATTACAAATTTATGTAGCAATAACTTAGTTCATACCATGCAATAAAAAGTACGTTAATCAAGATACACAAGCTTTTAAGTTTCCTAAACTGGAGGGCTTAATTTTGGTTGCAAATGAGTTTTTATGCAAATTCTTAGAACTGTGGCACTTGAAATTTCTGGTAGCCTTTCTATTGAGAGTTAAATTGTACATAATGATTATGAGGATGGAGAGGAACAAAGCAGCTGTTACGAATCATTCCAACTTTGTTCGACAATAGCTGAAACTCTCTTCTCATATTCACGCTTGTTCTCCTGATAAAGCTGTGCTGCCTGACTGTTTGCTGGGCTGTTGGGATTAGGCTCATCAAGCAGAGACTGTAAGAAAGGGGAAACAACACGTGAGACAAACCAACATGTTTTAAAATCAGGGGGAAAAAAAAAAATCAACTTACAGCTTTCAAATCATCTGCGTTTCAGGAGACAGATGTGACTCAAGACCCCAGTTGAAAAAAACCCCAAACTCATTGAACTCCAGCACCCCTAATTACATTGCTGAACCACAAATGACACACTGTAAGCATCAGCACTGTCCATTCCTAGGGTCACAAACCCAAGAGACACACAGGCATTTTTCCCAATTAGCAGCATGATGCTAATTGACTATTTGGTAATTACACTACTAGTGTAATTCAGGACTAAAGAGGGGCTTGCAATGTGTCTACAGAACTTCACAGGAGAAAAATAAAAACAGTGACATGGGAGAAAAGGAAGCCTTCATTTTGGCTGTGCCACTCCATTCCAAGTAGAGTAGGTTTCAGTAGCACTGTCTCCCTGAGGGCTCACAGGGCAAGGCTTCATGATAAAGGGTGCAGTGTTTCATACACCAGGCAAATTTCTACATCTCACATCCCATCTTCACTAAAACCAGCTAAAAAAGGAATCCAAAGCAGTAGCTATTTTCCTATAAAAAAACCCAACTAATTGCAGCTTTGTAGCTCAAAATTAGCAATTACATAGGTCAGCACCTTTGCCTTTATTTGATCTAAAAAGCAACTGCTTAACTCACAAGAATTTTTAAGTGCTAGACCTGCCACTGAGCTGCACATTCTGGAATACTAACCAGCAACACCATAATTATTTGCCAAAGCAGATGTGAAGTTACCTGAATTGAAGTTAAAATAGATGAAACATCGTATGTCGGGCTCCAGCGATTCTGAAGAATATCTAAACATATGCTACCATCTGCATACACTGTAAATACAACACAGGTACCATTCAGAAACCATCAGATTTATTTTACAGCTCATTCATTACATACTGTGCACACAGAGCTACTGTTCCAGTTCTGTCTGTGCTTACGTTAATGCTCTAGGAAAGGGGACAGCAGTTACGTCTGACAATCTAGCATAGCTTGACACCTTGCATTTTGAAGGAGATTTATTACTGGAAGTGACTGAACACTGAAGAGGAAGGGAAGGGAGATCTGAAGATTATGGTAGACCTGGTTTCTTGCTCCTTTCCTGTGACCAGCCTGGTTACACACGGATGCTAAGCCTCCCAGAGAGCAGAGACACGTTTACTGTGGGAGCCAAGCATCTCAGAGTCTGGACAGACTCATGCATGAAGGGAGGGGGTTCACACAGACCAGAGTCTGGATGAAACAGAGATCAGCCAAACTCCTACACCCTCATCTTCTAGCTTCATGCTAATGAAAAGCAACAAACTGCAAAACCCCTGCCAGAGGCAAGCTGGCCTGTGTATTACATGACACAGGAATGGCTAGATAGTACTAAAAAAGTTAGCCAAAGTCACCTCTGCTCAAGGAGGGTTCAAGCTACAAGATACACTGAAACAGGCTTATGCTTCAGCCCTGGATCTGAATCTGTACCCTTCTTTGCTACAGACAGGCTTGGAAAAGCAAAAGGCATGGCTTATGTCTTCTGCATGCAAGAACAGCTGGATAGAACATATCAAGTGCATGGGCAGGAACCAGGGCACTCCCTCATCACTGAGTTCAGGCCAGCCTCCTCCACTGCACCCACCTACAACTGTGCTCTCTCACCGTCTCCTGGGGGTAGTACTGGTTGGTACAGTGAACCAAACGACCCATGGACTTGGCTGAAATCTCGCCTGACAGAATTAAGTAACACTTGGCTCTCACAGTTCCCTACTCCACGGTGTGGCTGCACACACACGATGGCTGGTAAATGGCATCTGCAACCAGAATTGCCTAATAAGCCAACTTAAGTGCCGCTGCTGCTGGAAACGCTCACAGGCTTTGCTACAGAGACTATATATTGATTAGAAAAAGATAGCTGCTTCTTAATAGCATCATCATTCTTAATTTTTCATCAAGCAGTTGTTGCCCTAGACACAGACTTGGAAGGCAGCAATGGAGAACTGTTAAGCATTCTGGAGCTTCACGGAATACATAGCCACACTGTAATATTTAATGGGTATTATGGCTAATAAAAATGATTTACTCACCATTTGGATGGAACATTTTTGATAAAAACCTAACAGTTGGAGGCTTATTTGGATATTCTTCTGAAAATTCTATTACTAGTTTAAATGTACCTGTCCAAACAAACATAAATATAATCAGATAGCTACCAACAAAAACACACCTCCAAGAACATACACAACATAATTTATGTGCTCCATGATCAGGATTTCTTCTCACCATTGCAAAAAAACCAAAGACCATGGAGTCTGCTTTCCTTTCATATATTTCAAGTGACAATGGAACTACAGAACTACTACTTAGCAATAGTGACAAACCCAGTAGCAAGGTAGGAATTTGGATACTTGCTGCATCCATGGCAAAGGCAGCAAGACCCAGCATCAGTTATCCCACCACCCTCCCCCCCTTTTCTGTGAACCAATATGCCAGTTCCAGGGACTCCAGTGACTTTAAGGCGTTTCATTATGAAGCAACTGTAGTGCCAGCAGAGAAACGCTGGAATTTCATAATCAGACTCTGCAGCTCATGACTGATTCACTAAAAACCTTTATTATGGATCAGTGAATAATTTACTGTAACTCCTCCAGCCCAGAGAAAAACCCATCTGCTGCCGATTACTGCGATAATACTATAATTATTAAACTCATTATTCCTCATATGCCCAAGGGCAGTTCATTACACACCAACTTTCATGTTTATGTACAAACTTGGTATTCCCTCCCCCCACTCATCTGAGTTCTATATTCAGAACAATTCAAGGTTTTTCACCTGTTCTTCATTAGGAGAACAGAGGCCAATCAAACATGCCAGAGAGATGAAACCAGAAAAGCACAGTGTCTTGTTGAGCCTAGCTATGGAGATGTGAAAACATCTGGCAGCATTAGCCCAACTTCCCCCACTAAAAGCTCTTGCATTCTATGTATGAACAAGTCCATTGCTTTTCAGCTTTCCAACCAGCCACCATGACAAGACACTGCTTCCATCAAAATACGTATTTCTAGAGCCAGCAAGACCTTACTCCTCCACCTGCTTGCTTAGTCTGTTCCAAATTATATACAGATAACATCTATTATTTTTTTCAAAGCAGAACAATGTCAACACTGGCAGTATTTAAGAACGACAGAGGATATAAAAGTTAGCTGCTTACCATCTTCAAAAGGCGTCCCTTCTGGCCTGAAAGGTTTTAAAAATAAACTCCAGTTAAAAACAATCATTGCCTACTTTTAAACAGGCACAACATACGTATCTTCCTCCAAACTCAGGTAGAGGTAACAATTAATATTTAGTGAAATATCCAGAGGCAACCTCTAAGAGCTTTGACATATCTAAGATGCTTTCCCATAGTCAATCTGCTAGTTGAGATAACCTACTTTATCATCATCCCAAACAGCACATATGCATTAGGTAACTAGATTGGAATTAACGAGCAAATTACTGGCAAGCATGCATCAGTTTTATGAAAGGATACTAAGCCAGTTCCTGTTCTGTAGGATAGGTAATGTAGCTTCCTAGACAGAACCTGGACTTTGTTCCACTGGGAATCAATCCAATCACTGCTAATACATCTGGATTTAATGGCCAAGAACACACAGCTCTTATGTACTTTAAAGAGCAAGCCTGCTTTTTCATAGCCCAACTCCTACACCATCTAACCTATTTATTAAACCATATGCAAGCTTTATTTAAAAAAAAATCCCACCTTTTTTTTCTTCCCTTTGTATTCTATATTACCCCTGAAACCAGATTTTTACTGCAACACCACACATGGTCATTTTTGTAAGTTTCCTGACTTTATATACAGAAAAGAATCACTGCAAAAACAAAACTCAGGTTTTGTTACAGATAGCCCTTTGAGATAGAGTTCTTACCCAAATATAACTGCATTCCACTGCATTATATTATTCTCAGATGGTGCACCACTGACACCCACAGGAGGATCTTCTTGCAATCTACGAATTACAAATATAGAATACAAATATAGAATGACAAGCCTTATATAAACTTAAATTCTTCCACCCACAAGTAGAATTTAACAGTAATATCCAGGTTTTTAAAAGATTTCCTCATTCCGAGCCACAATACACAAAGCATTACATGCAGATTATTAATACTCTAAAAGACAAACCTACAAGACAATGCATATCAAGATTTTTCTCATGTATTACATCAACATGCCACAACAGCCCAAAAGGTTAGATTAAGTGTGTTGGGAGGAAAGCATTATCTCTAAGAGTAATTTAAAGCACCGTGTACAGCTGGGATTTACAGTACTACAGTGAGCTTTGCAAGAGCAATTGCTGCTGGCTGCTACAATGAAGAGAACACATTACAAACAGAAGCTGCACACCAGCTAGTGACACACAGCACACTCGTGGGGACTAAGCACAAGGGACTATGAGTGAAGCTCTTGCAGCATTCCCAGATCCGTGTGCGCGATGTGGCTATATCTGGTGTAAGCCGATTGCTTCAAAGAGGAGCAACTTGGTGTACGTCTCCCTCTTACCAGTTCAGCAAATGTGTTTATCTCTAAAGTAACCGTGGAAGCATTTCAAATTATTTTTAGTTCCTTAATCCTTGGACTAGGGGAAAAGCACGTTACTTACTGAGAGCTGCATAAACTTGGGTCAGACAGAAATACGTATCTCAACCAGAGGTTAGGATGCAGATACCCTCCTTCTGCCTAACAATGTTGCTGCCTTAGGACCACCCAAGACCCTGAACTAGGTAAACCAGCAAGCCCCAATTACCTGATGAGCCCCATCAACCCCCTTCAGTGACAGCTCCTACCCACCCCGCCCATTCAGCCTCTTGAGTTGTGCAACAATAAAGAAAATTAAATGACTGCCCTTGCTTCAAAAGTGTATCTTCAGCATTAACACGAGGTTTGACCACAGCACAGCATACAGGTATGAGCAAGGCACCACCAAAAGCCCCGTGGACCAAGGGAAAAATGCTAACTAGATGTCAGTGTGCAAATGCAGGTTTATCCAGAGCTGACACTGATACACACCCGCCACATTGCCCAGCATCTGCACTACCTGTGATCAAACTGGACGTGCACATGGACTCTGAGCAAAGATGTTGCTCTACAGAGACAGCCCACACGCAGGCCTTGCTCCCTTCACAGCCCAGACCTCCTCTGAACTCTCTGTTTACATCCTTGCTCTACAAGCACGCGCAGTTCAGACAGCTTAATATCAACAGCATAAACCACCTACTATTTTGGTCAGGGAGAGCAGGAATGGGACTTCTTCCTACATTGCCAGCCAGCTTGCATACCAATAATAATGCCCAAGCATTCAGCCCGACAAAGGTATCTGAAGGTTGCCTTTGGTTTCAGATCAACTTAAAAAGCTCATGTGCGCCCTGCTGTCTAAGTACAGAAAAGTTGTGGCAAGGACTGGAAATCAGACTGATTCAAACAGGGCTTGGAAATCTTTAACAGCTAGGGAATGTGTAGTATTTGTAGCCCCTTTTCAAACAGCAAAAATAAATAAATGTTTTTCTGTTGGTTTAGTCAAACAAATTAGAGGAGATAAAGAACATGCTGAACCGTTCTCTCTTCACTGCTCTTAATCACAGTATGCAAAGGGAGTTTATATTTAACAGAGTGAATCAGAGTTCACAGCACACCGTCTACTTTTTCAGTGTGAGGTACAAGGAACATAAGGCAAAACAAAAACATAGTAGGGAAGGGAAAAAAAAATCAACATGAAAAAGTTGTGTGCGTTGGGGTGTTAAAAGTTGCCATATTTGATCAAGTACATTTGATTTACTCTGCGTTTGGTTATACTCTTCCACAGCTTTAAAATCACCTTAAGTTCCAAAATTACTAAACCAGTCCATCTAAGATTACAAAAATCATAAAAAGCATGTCTGATTGCAATCCTGAAAAACTACTTGGTTCCTCACCCTGGAAAAAGAAAAAAAAAAATCACTGATTCATGTCAACTGTGTAACCAAGCACAATAAAAAGACTGAATATCCTGTTTTGATTTGAACAGAAATCAAGCAACACCCACTTAGCAAACACCAACACCCAAACTAGGACAGAAGAGATAGGTTCCACGTATCAAAACCATCCAGCTTTCTGCAGATTCACAAATCAGGCTTCTCTCACTGGGGCTTTACATGCAGTCAGGGAAAGCAACTACAATACACGTCAACTGTTTACTGATGTATTTTCAGGTACTGGTGTAACATTGCTACTCTAAAAAAAGCAACACTATCAAAGCTGACTCACCTCCAACAACTTATGAGCAACTCCAGTCCAGAGAAAACATAGGAGGTTGTAAAGCTTACAGAGGCACCCCCCACCTTTTCCCAGACTCTCTAAGTGTGTTTGTATGTCAGACTAGAACTAAATTATTCTGGAGTCTGTGGCTCCGTCATTAACATTTAAAAGAATACAACTAATAACTGCTTCTTTAGCACTCTGTATACATGACACAAAAGACACCTCATGATATAAAGTCTCAGAATAACAGAGGCATAAAAACAGGAAAGGGCACTTTGCTTTTTATTCCGGACAAGCAAAGTGTTTACTAATTCTTTGCACTCCCATTTTTAGACAGCCACCCCAACTTGTATTTATTTTCAGAGATCGTCAACCCAACAAGCTTCAAACACATCCACAGCCCAGTCTGTTTAGAAAATTGGGCCTATATACACCTTCGGTGTTCAAAAGCTTGTGAGAGAATAGGGGAAGGAGTGCAGGAGTTACTGCATAAACATTCAGCCTCAGCCAGCTCTGCACCCACGGGCCCTTATACGGCAAGGGTACCTGCAAGATACTCGCATCTAACCCCGAGACATGACAGCCTGAACCTTCCCTAAACATTCTCAAACCCAGCGCTTGCTGCGGCCGGGCTCCCGGCCGGTTAACGCCAACACCTCATTGCCTCAACCGCCCCCGCCGGCCGGGAGCTGCTCTTAGGGGAGGCTCCCCCGAGCCGAGCTCTTCCCACGCAGGCGGGGAGGCCGGGGGCTGCCCTTGTTTTGCAGTCACCGCTTCAACTTTTATCCTCAGACGCCCCCAGCCGTCGGCGCCCGGGCGAGGCGGGCGGTCGGGGCCGCGGCGCCCGGCAGGAACAAAGCCGGCCCTGCTCGGCTGGACCTCGCTACTCACCTCCGGTAGGGACAGGAGCGGCCCTCCCGGAGGGCTCTCCGCGGTACTTCCCACCCCGCTCCCCGAGAGGGGAACGGGCGAAGCCGCCGGCCAGAAGCGCGTCCCAGCCCCTCCGCCCGGCGGCGCCCACCCGGGGAGGACCCGGGGGCTCGGCGCCAGCTCCCATCCCCAGCACAAAGGAGCTAGACCGCAGGGACGGCCCGGTATACGCCGTGTCCAGCCCCCGCAGCGGCCCCTCGCCGTGCCGCTGCCGAGGGGACGGCTCTCTTCCCCTCGCCGAGGCAGCCCGACGGCGCGACCCTGAGCCCCGGCTCCGCAAACGGCCGGGTCAAGTCCGCAGCCTGGGGCGCTTTCCCCGCTGCCAGGCCGGCCCGGTCCCCCCGCGCAGCCTGCCCGCTCCCCGCGGGGCAGCCACCGGCAGAGCTGGGGAGGGGGAAGCGGGGGG
>VZTU01025631.1:60470-85711 GCA_013400835.1 Zapornia atra
GGGGGGGGGGAGGCGAGTGGTGGAGGGAAGAGCTGATGTAAATAAGCTACCTGACAACGCGGTATAACGCACGCGGACGCGGGCAGAAATCACCGCAGGAAAGTATTCGTACCCAATGGGTTTGCGCTCTGGAGCAAGGGGGTGGGGAACAAAGGAAGCGATGTTAAGCGTGGCTTATCCTGTTACTCCAACAGACTCGAGCACACCTCTCTCAAAATCACCAACTCATTCTTGCACAGAGCCTTAGAAGTTAGGCCAGGACTCGGATCTGTCCCCACCACATGTGCCTCCTCACGATTTTACAGTTCAAAACATCATGCCACTCGTAATGAAGTGACAGAAATAAACACCGTCTTCATCCTCTGCCCATTTCTCTTGCCTCTGGCTACCCGTGTGCTTGAAGAGCATTGATCCTGGGTTTAATAGCACAAAAAAGTAACTGCTTGTTGCAGAGGTCCACGCCAACCACGCTGGCACGGGTTACTTCAGACCCAGCCTGACCTGAGGTGCTGCTCTGAACCAGCACCTCACACAGGCCAGGGTTTCACCCCACAAGGACTTAAGCTCTGAACGCTTCTTAACCCGACATCCCACCTCACTGAAAATATTCAGACACTGGAAGTATCTTGTATCTACAAGCACAGGAATTCACGTAAAGCCTGACACAGCACGGCAGCAAGCTTTGCAAGGAGGCTGGGTAACAAGACACTACCATTCCCCAGCACTGAAACATTACTCCCCACACTAATGGGAAATGGTTGCTGCCAAGCAATCCTCTCTCCTGGATTTTCCTCCGCCCCTCACACACACGCTTTAATTTCACATTCCACTGCTGCTCCTCTAGCCTTATACAGTTTATATTTAGCTCCAGCTAACTTGTAAGGGAGAAGGCAGACTGTAAAAAAAAACAACAAGTGCAAGCTTGGACTTGTATAAATAATTAAAATCAGGTTAGCAACATTAATTATTTCACTATTAACCTGTGCTCAGACGGGCAGTGAGGGCATCCTCCACCTGCATGGCCACTCTCCACCCACTGAAGCTCCAGTCACTCTAAACCCCCAAACAGTAGGCACAAACCAAGAATTAAACCTGAAAACCTGTTTCCACCTGGCTCAGGAACACCTCAGAGGCAACAGCATTTCTTCTCTGACACCACCAGGAATAGGGTGTTGACGGCATCTAATGCAATAGGGTAATATGAATCCCACCTGGCAGTTACACAGGCAGAGCTGGTAGTTTTATTAACTAATTGAAATCTTTCATTCTTTTTTCCTCTGAAGAACCACCTGTGATTTCTGCTCTGTTGGTTGTATGGCACATATAGGTTTTTGCATGACATTAACTAAATCCTAAACTAGCTTAAAAGTAAAATAAATCAATCCCTCTATAAAGATTCTACCCTTGCTAAAGTGGTTTAATAGGTTTCAAAATGAAACCTGCACTAAATACGCAGATTTTTATCTGCTGATAAGAATTTCTAGCACTTCTTTGATTAATGACATTAAATGCATTGCTACTGTTACTGTTTAATTTCACTACAGGCATTTTTGTTTAAACATTTGCAGTTTACCATATACTCATAACCCACC
The DNA here is from genome assembly GCA_013400835.1 of Zapornia atra. Lineage (NCBI taxonomy): Eukaryota > Metazoa > Chordata > Aves > Gruiformes > Rallidae > Zapornia > Zapornia atra. The sequence continues at coordinate 62,063 of VZTU01025631.1, forward strand.
AACTTCCAGAGCCAGGTGGAAACAATTTCAGAACTTTTTCAGTTGGTGTCTGAAGGCTTGGGGTTTTTTTTCCCCCTGTGCAACCATTGAAACGATTAACTGTAACTGTGCTTCAAACACCCAGAAAACAGCCTTACACAGCATGCAGTCCACAACATGAATGAGTGTTTTCCTTCTATAAACTCCTTGAATAGTACTGAAACATATACAACCACAACAAAGTGGTTTCAAGCTCTACTTTTATGCATATTTTTTCACCAAGATGATATTTCATAGGGGATTGCATTAAATAAAAAGGTAGCGTTGTGCAGCAGTCATTCTACATTAAACTTAAGTAGACACCACGTATTTGTGTAGCATTTTGCAAAAACAAACAATTACTAAGGTAATTTTGATCCATTAGAAGCCCTATTCAATGTATTTTCTTACTTTTGACAGTTTCTATTGGTGATTATTCTCCGTATTTCAACAAAGTGCACTCTTATTTACTTACAGGCATACAACCTACAGGAGCTATGAGCACAGCAATAACCAAGAGCCACCACACCTGCCTCCACCTCTCCACCAAACTGCCTGACCAGATGCTCGGTTTAGAGACTCCGCTCCTCCTCAGACTCAACGCAGCCACCCGCTTCTGCGTGTGTCAAAAATCCTGAAGGAATTCCCCTCACAGAACATTAGGAGTTGGAAGGGAACTCAAAAGCTCATCTAGTCCCACCCCCCTGCCAGAGCAGGATCACCCAGACTGAATCCCACAGGAACACATCCAGGCGGGTTTGAATGTCTCCAGAGAAGGAGACTCCCCAGGCCGCTCTGGGCAGCCTGTGCCAGGGCTCCGGCACCCTCACAGGGACAAAGCTCCACCTTACATTCCCATAGAGCTTCCTCTGCTCCAGCCCGCACCCGTTCCACTCGCACCCGCAAACTCTGCGCACGGGTTTATTTTTGCAGAGACAGCAGGAAGGAGACGGCGGCTCCACCGCCGGGGGCAGCAGTTACCCCTCTCACCGGCCCGGACACCATCGGACACCGCGACCGAAAGAACAGAAGGCCAAGGCAACCGCGCCTGCCCGAGCGGGACACGGTCACCGCCCAGCCCCCGCTGACGGAAGAGACAAACCCTCATCACGCTCTGCGCCCGCCAGCGGGAAGCGCCCTTCTGAGGGAGCGCAAGGCGGAGCCCCGCCCGGCCGTGCGCCTGACGTCAGAAGGCGCGGCTGTACGTCACGGCCCCGTGTTTGCTTCACGTAAAACCGTTAAATAATTAAACCATCGCTGCGAGAAAGATACGGAGCGTCTGGAGTGTGTCCGGGAAGGGCAGCCAGGCTGGGGAAGGGGCTGGAGGGCGAATCCTCTGAGGAGCGGCTGAGGGAGCTGGGGGTGTTCAGCCTGGAGAAGAGGAGGCTGAGGGGAGACCTTCTCCCCATCTCCCCTGCCCTGCCAGGAGGGTGCAGAGAGGTGGGCGATGGTCTCTTCAGCCAGGGGACAGGAGATGGGACAAGGGGAAACGGCCTCAAGTAGGTTCAGGTCAGACAGTAGGAAAAAGTTCTTCCCCGAAAGGGTTATGGGACATGGGAACAGGCTGCCCAGGGAGGGGCTGAGTCACCATCCCTGGGTGTGTTTAACAGAGGGGTAGATGAGGTACTGAGGGATATGGTTTAGAGGACAGGACTTAATCTCAAAGGTCTTTCCCAACCTGTTGATGGTGTGATTCATTCCACATCAAGACGGGACACGGTTAAAGGTGGGGGTTGGAGCTGCCTCTGTGACGTGGCTGCTCTGACCCATCTCTGTTTAAAACCATCCAGACTGAGGCCTTGGCAGCCTCAAGGAACATTTAGGACAGTGTGAGTGCTGCTGTCTCGAGGTGTTACTCCTCTGCCTATGGGTGGATGTTTAAAGAGCTGTATGTGCCTCAAACTTTTGTCCTCCTGTGAAGAAATAAAACCAGGCGAAGGTGTGGGAGATCCTCGCCAAAGCAGGAAGGGAAGTTGAGGGATGGTGGTGAAGTGCAAGCACAAGGACATAGGATTTGAAAATACTGTGCAAGAGAACAGAAAAATCTGCTAACACAACCACAGCAAGAGAAGTAAAGCTTCAAATATGTAAAACTTGCTTGAAAATTAGACTTGCATCATTGCTGGGGTATGTGGTGACTTGTGGGCTGCTTTGTGCACAAAAGAGAATGAAAACAAGTTGTTTCTGAAATACTTCACTGCCCAATTGAATCAGCTGTCAATTTGAAGACAAAGCTTGGAAACAACATTGGCAGAAGCAGGGCCAGTTTAAAGTGAGCAGTGGAAGAAAATGCGAGTTAGTGATGACCTTGCCTGGGGAGGAGTTGCTGCTGGTACTACTGCACCAAGTTCTTGCCTGACCTACAGCAGAGAGGGAAAGCAGGATGGGCTGAAAGGCTTCTCCTGTTTCTGCAATTCCAAGGTCAGCCTTGCAGCTCATGCTCTGTCCTGCCCCAGCATCCCCAGGTGGCCTCTTTCGTCAGGGATGACATCACTTTGCCTTGGCTCTCTTCCCAGGATCTTCAGAGCACATTGGCTGAAAGAGGGGTGGTGTGTTTATTATCCCAGTTCTGTGCCATTCCCTAAACAGAAGAGGGATAATCTACAAATATTTCCTTGCAGAGGTATTTCAGCATCATTACAGTGCAGTGAGGAAATCTCCTCTAAAAGCTATTTGAGTTTTGACCTATGTCTATGGAGGTGCTGTATGAATTTTACATAGGTTGTGTTGGATTTTCTCCCAGCCTGGCTCTGATTTAACCGAACTTCTGCAAAGTATGTGAACAAGAACTTGTAGTCAGATTACAAGGTTATAAATTTGGCTTCTTACTTTTATGCTGTATATTCAGCCCATTTGCACTCTTTGCAGTTACTGGATGTTTAAAAATTTAGTTCCTATCAATTTTTAATAAGACCTAATGGCACATTTTGCCATATGGGTCCCTCTCAAAGTTAAGTGTCTGTGGAGACCTTACCTCTAAATGCAGATGGATCTCCTGGGTTGTAAGGAGATGTGGTACCACAGAGGGTGTAGCCCCCAACTGTAAAAAAAAAAGAAAGAATAAAATTGCAGTAATTCAAAGGACAGATGCTTTTCTATTGAGTTAAAATTCACTTTGCTGCAAAATATGAACAGAAAGTAATGTAAAAATCAAATGGTAACTGAACCTCAGTGTGAAATGGTACATGTTCTTAATGTGACTCTTTCAGTATGTGAGTTATCTGATTTGTTAGTATAAATAGAACACATTCAAGAGGATAATTTTTAAGCTAGTGAATAGAGCTGCTGGTTTCTTTGCTGCACCCTGGCTCAGGATGTGCTGTTTCAGAGCCTGGAGATGCACTGTGAAAAGTTAACTTGGTAAGTATCTTGGAATATTGGAGGAGGGCTGATGGGGCAGAAACAAAGACTTTTAGTGTATTTTCAAAATAATGTCAATCTTTAATTGAGCAAATGATAATTCTTGTTATCAGACTTTTTTAAAAAGAAGAACCCTATACGAATTGAAATAGAAAGTCATGGCAGAAAGTGGTTTTCTTCTACCAACAGCGACTTCATCGTAAGAATATTGCCAACCTAATTCATGTATTTAGGCAGGAAAAGAAGACTTGGTGTTGGAATTTACCAATCATACAATTTTACATGAGTTCCAGCATTATTATCGTGGACTGGGTAACAAAAGGCTTAAAAATACCTTTTCCAGTTGCTCCAAGCAATCGAGAACCTTCCTAACAATGATGCAGGAACTCACCTGAGAGACTGGTCTCTCTTTCAGATGACACCTCTTATTTTTTTTATAGCATTTTGTGTTCATTCTTTATTGAGAAACAGGTTTAGTTTCCTAATAATAGCTTAAGACTTCCAATTGGCTTGAAATTATCTGAAACTGGAGACATTGGACTTGCTGATGGGATTGGATGGAAGTAGAACTACTGCAGAGTATTTGGACTCACCTCTGAAATTCTGAAAAGCTAAAAATATTCCGTACTTTACCCAGCCCATTGTGTTACTACCTTGCCAGCTGTCTTCCCTGCTATTGCAGTACCTTGCTTATCCTTCCTGCCTCCCACCTCATCCTTCTCCTTTGTGCTGCCTTGTCTCTTTTAATCACTCAGGGCTTGTCCTGCCACTGACGGGTGAGGTGCTGTGCGGATGTCTGTGCCGCGCTGAGCAGCAATCCCGCCCTCCTTCACTCATCACCTACACTGAGCAGTTGCTAATTGTAGCGGTGTGGGGACATAGATGCCTTTGGGAAATGAGGGCACTCTGTGCCTCGCAGAGTCACTTCTGAAGTAGCAGGGTGGGGTTTTTCAGTCCATGCTTTCATGCCTTGCAAAGTGCCTCTTATTAAAACAAACAGAAGCCCTTTCTTATTAAACTGATTGAGGGTTCTTTTGCTGTTGGGGGTCAGAGATACCATTACCCTCTGGTTCCAGTCAGTGAAAGCAGTGCAAGGTTAAGCTTTAAATATAGATCTGTTATTGTATAAACCAAATAGATGATTAATACACTTTTTAAATTCTCTAGATGATGATCTATGTTATTCCTAGTTAACCTCTGCCCCTTTGCCCTGCAGATGATTTTCCATACTATTCATATCAAGAACATCCAGCAGTGTTTGTGCTGAGCCCCTGTGATGATCAGTGATAAGAGTTGTCTGAAGAGCTTCAAGAAGAGATGCTGTAAAACTGAGGAAAGAAAGATGTGGAACTTCAGAGATGCAGCACATGTGGTTAACACCACAGTAACTCAGAAGTGTTAGGGGGTTTCCAAGAGTGCAATTCATTCCCACTAAAGATTTTGCTCTGTATTTTATGAAATTTTGCTGTTGTTCACATATTGTTAGGAAATTCTGTAGAGGAGGTTTGGGATTGAAAGGAAGAGTGATAATTCCTGTCTGGATGCTCTCATTCGTGCTGTTAGATATTGATTACTATTATTCTTAGTAGTAATAGTAACAGTACACTGCAGCAGTTATTCTGGTAATGTTGAACTATAAACATGGAGACAAATGGCTCTTTAACAAGCCAGGATAATTCCTTTACTCTCAAAGCTCAAATATAGTTTATAGTGCAGGATGAGTCAGCGGGAAGGACCTGCTTTTACGTTGCCACCTTCCTTCTCTGAGAGAGGAAGCACAGAGAGGAGCACAGCAGCGTTGCACAGTTGGATTAATTTGGAAGAGAGCAGATATGAGATTTTTAATGTATTTGAGCCATTCCCATGGGGATACCAGAATAAGGCTATGGTATATGATCTTTATGTCTGTTTTAACCTGCTGATTACCTGTTCAGAACGTCCCTTTTGTCAAGCAGTTGGGTACCTCTTCTTCAGAGTATTTTGTAAAGAGCCTGTTTTTTTCAAGGATGGTACTCCCTGAAGTCTAGCATCCCAAAAACGAAAGGAAAAGGATTCCCCAGCCCACTGCCTTCCCAGAGATGCTATTTCCTATTAGAAGCCCCAAGCAGTTGCATCCTGTCGCCCTAACTCGGTGGGTTTAACTGGGATGTCCACACATGGAGTGTGGCACATCAGATTCTGCTAGTTAGAGAAGTTGGGATTTTTGAAAATGCCAAGGAGATTCAGGAGTGTTAAGTACCAATCCACAGTTTCAGAAGTATTTAAGTCAATTTAAATTGGCTGATGTTATAATTAGGATGTTCACTGAGATGCAGTGGCAGACACTAATGGTTTTTTTTAAGAAACAAAGCGTTCTGTTCAGACATGGAATCTTGTTTCCCTTGATGTCAGTGGGAATGGAATGGATTTAAGTTTTGCCATTTCCATTAAGCAAAATCAAAAATCCAATAGGCAATTTCCTGTCATAAAAAGATCTGAGAGAGCAGATGGGGGAAGAATAATCTAATTGAGATGCATTTTCATTTTTACTAGCGTGCTCTATTTCATTTTAAGAGCATACCTAAAATGTCTTCTTCCACAAAGAGAGCTTGTTCATTATGTCTTAAAATAAATGGCAAGCAAAAAGCTCCTTTACAAATCCAGAATGCTCATGGTGATACCAGGCATTTCTAATAACCTATTAACACCACAAAAACTCAAACAAAAAATGATGAAGCCCTCTGTTGAGTAAAGACCAGCGAAGCTTTCACCAGCAGCAGGCTTTTCTGACTCATTCTTTCTCTGGCAATAGAAAATGCAGTTGCTTCAGAGAAATGAAGGATCTCATTCATTCGAGGGGGACAGGGAAAAGGAAAGACCAGTGGCCAAGCTTTCCTCCCACAGCTGAATTACAGCATTGGAGACGGTTTACTCCTTCCCTTTCTGGTTCTGTTATGTCCTTCCAAATCCCTGGTAGTTGTAGTGGGAAGTGTGTTTAAATCTCCAGTCATTGATTTTTGTTGATGATGGGTTGACTTTGTCTTACAGGTACATTTTTAGAAGGTGTTAGGACAACTACATTTAATGCTTCTGATGAAATGGAGCTTTGAAGTGTATGAGAGAAGAAAGGGAAAGCAGTTGATCCATTATGCTTCTTCAGGAGTCTTTGCAACCCTTCAAAAACTTTTCATAAGCATTAAGAGAGCTTCCAGGAGGATTTATTTTATTTTATTTTGTCTTGGTGTGTTTATTCAGGTTAAGTTTCCCACGTTTATGAGGAATTACACAGAGGCTGCATAAAGCGACATTACCCAGTGACCCACTTCAGAAGTTGCCACTGTCATCCAGCTGTGGGAGCTGGAAGCAAAATGGAAATGGAGGGATCAAGGATGTTCTTTCAGAATGAGGACATAATACAGGAGGGGTATTAACCCATCTACTTTGAATATCTGATTTATTTGTTTTGGTAAGAAGAGTCTGGTTTTCATCCAAGCAGCAAATGGAGAGAAAATAGAGACATCTCAGAAAATGCTTCACATCACCCCAGTTAGGCAATAATGAAACTCTTAATCAGGTGTTCTAAGCTTCTTATGGAAGACCCTCTCTGTTTATTGGGATAGGGATCACACCTTTCTCACCCAGGCCCTTTGAGAAGCTCCAGGCAGGCAGTCTTTAAGTTGGGTGATATCCTTCCTCCAGAGAGGAATGGAGATACAGAGAGGGTACAGCAATGTCAGCTCTGGAAACACTGCTGGCAGGGAGCCTGAATCCACCTGTGCTGGGCTGCAAACCTGTTCTATCTTCTGAAATGTTCAGAGAAGATGTTACATGTTGGAGGAAGAATCTGTAGTCAGGGGTGCTGTGTTTTCCTGGCTGGCCAGAAGATGTAAGTTGATGATTTTATGGTACCTGTCTCCTGTTTCCTATCCCTTGCTCAAAAGCTGCATGACTGTAAGAACTTCAGGCTCTCTTTGTGCATGGGAAGCATAAAGGGTAGAGCAGAACATGTAAATGCAATCTGGAAATCAAGATATAGGGACAGATCATTTGCTACAGAGAGAGAGGGGCAGCACAGGAGGTGAAAAAGCCCAAAGTCAATGACAGTCACCACAGCCACCCTGGTAGTCCATTCATAACTCCTACCTAACGAACTAGAGGAGCATTTTGAGGCAGTCCTCTGCCAGCAGAGTCTCCTAAAGGGAATATTTTCTCCAGAATAATTTAGATAAAACTCCTGGGCCCTTACCTACCCTAGAACTGGGAGCTAAAATAACAACTCACCTTCCACCCACCCGCTGTACCAATTCAGAAAGATGAGCCAAAAACTGTGAACTAGGTTACACAGCACTAGAATAAGATCCAGACATCCCAGATGTTACTGAAGGAGGTGCAACGACCAAAAAATGATGAGATAATTTAAGGAGAGAACAGACACCAAAAAGCACGAGATTTAAAGAGTCTTAATAACCTAATGATGTGAATTTATGAATAATCCAGTCATATGAAGAGATAAATTAATCACTGGTAAACTACTCACTCCTCTAGATTACAAACTGCCCTTGGTTTGTGTGTGTGCAGCGAAGCAGAGAGGAGCCTGACTGTGTCCCAGATGTCCCCAAAAGCCTGTATTTCCCTCAAGTTCTGCAGGGTCTCTCACAAAACATTAATTATATGTTCTCCTACTCACACAAGAGTGGATTCAGTGACACAGACTCCGTCTGCGTTGCGCTGAGCCCGCCAGCCAGCAGGTGTGGCTGTGGAGCCTTTTGAAATCCATGGGATTTCTCCAGTCAGGAGAGATGCCATCGGTGCAGCCACTTCTAGCAAGGCTGTAATAACGCTCCAGGGAATCCCAGGGTAACTGTGCGGGTGTCTTTAATGCAGATATGTTGGTATTTTTTGTTGCAAAGGACTTGAAACTATCAGTTGTGTCCTTTGCTGACAAGCTCTGTTTTCAACACGTACAACTGGCATTATCCTTGCAACTCCTGAGGTATTTGGCTCTTGGAGTTGTTAAGTAACCATTTTAGTGTAGATGCTGGCATATAAGAGAACATATTGTTCAATATAACTTAAAATAGCACTTCACTTTTTGCCATCAGTTTTTTACCAGAGCTGAAAAGCCAAAATCTTACAAGAAACAAGAGAAATTTCCTTTGAAGCACAGAGGAAGAACAAAGATGTGCAACTACTAGAAGATGAGAAGTGCTGGTTTTAATGCCTGTCAGAACAGTCCAGGATTTGGCAAGGTGAGAATTGCTTTTAAAACATTCACTGCTGTATAAAATTGTAACTTGCCCCAGTTAAGGAATACAGGACATCCCATCTGGGGTGTGTGCACAAATGCACAATACCACCTGCTGGTTTATTCCAGGCGTGTTAGGAAAATGTTGGACTGAGTTTTCCAGCTGCTGTTTTGTCACAGCTTCCACAGATGAAAGGCAGTAAATGAAGATTGTACAAAACCATTCATGACTGTGGAGTCAGCAATTGCTGAGCTGACTTAGACTTGGAATAACTCAGTGAAAAAACAACAAAACTTGGCTCACAGAAATTTCCTGAACTGGAACAGCCAACAGGATTATTTTTAGTTCAGGTTTTAAAGTTCTGTCATTTAAAGGGAAAACAGTTGCCAGGTGAAAATCATGACATACAGGTTGAACAAAAAGTAGTTTCTTACACACTAGACTTTAAACAACAGATTTTTACAAGGCCTGGTTTCACAACTACCTCTGTTTCTCAAGTTTTCCAGCCCCAGCATCATTAACAAAATAAAGCTAATGTGGAGAAGTGAGAAGGGACATTTGAGGCAAAAGCTACTTCAGGTGTAGTTGAGAGTTAGTGGTCCTGGAAACCCCTTTACTCCTGAACAGGCTACAGGCTGTAGCCTGGTGAACAGGACGACAGGCACGAAGGACTGTAAAATATTTAATGTTTTACTATTAAATATCTAGTATTTAAATATTCACAGTGAAATTATGTATTTAGACTTCACAGAGTCTAATTTTCTATCTCCTTATTGTGTATAATTAGAACCCATATTTAGCGTTGGCTACAGCCTTTTATCCCAGCAACTAAAAATGTTCATCTACAAGTGTTCTGAAACTTTATTTCAAAATTGTTTCAAAACAAATATATTCAGTACAGCTTGATTAATGTTTCTTTTGGCAGCAGCTCTGCCTTCTGCAGCCCAAAGTCATGTTGTTTGTTTCCAGTCCCACATTTTTCCTTACGTTTTGCTGGAGTAACTGCATGTGGGATTGTGCAGTGAACCCGGTCAAGGACTTGATCTGGACTAAAATAACCTGACCAAAGATGGTTATTTTGATCTTGGATCCCTTTCCTGCATGACAGCCTCATGAAGAGACAGTGGCACCAGTGAGATGGTAGCAGGGAAGGGAAGAGTGAGAGGGGAACAGGGAAAAGCAGGGCTGCTTCACCCAGGACATGAAACTGCAGTTTCAAGGGAAACCCCCTACTGTCCCTTTCAGTATCCAAAGGAAAAAGAAAGGAAAAATAAAGTGATTGCATTGCTATGATGCCACAGTCATGTTAATTACCTCTCCCACATCCATGTTGAAATTAACTGAGTGTATTAGGAATGGCATGCTACAAGGATTAGTGTGCACAGATAGTATGTGAGGAATCTGCGTAATAATGCAAGATAAGGGAAAACATGCAAACATGCATTTCTGGGAGGAAAATCTACTTAGAGAACATAAATTGCAAACAAAACTACATAACAGAAAATTATTAGGTATTTTATAGTTACCTTGCTGTTTGCTGCTGCCAGCCCTGATTGGTGATGGGTCTGCAGCAAGATGAAGCAGCGACAGTGATGCATCAACAGCTGAGGAACTACAGTGTGATTCAAGAGGCCAAGCAGTATCCTTGAGTGTTGGCATTCACTGGGGGAGAACCAGGGGTATATTACCTGTAGAGGAGGTATAAAACCAGCTGGAATTAGAAAAATACTTAGTGGAGGCAAACTAAACTGCTGTTCTGCATGTTTAACTGAACCTGGTAGGAGTTTGGGTTATACTGAAACTGTGTTATTGGGGCTATATGGAAAGTGTTACTGGGGCACTCTCATCCATCCTGTAATTTTTTGGGAGAAGCAATTCCTGCCCAATTATTACATTCTCTGGTATTGCAAAGTGTCTGTAAAGTATTTGAAAAATCTTGCTGAGCAGCAAAGCTAATACAACAAGGCAATCAGAAGCACTTATGAGCAGTGAAGTCTAGAAGTCTTTATTTATCATAGGAGCTGGGAAGCAAATCCCAATTCTTATCCTGATAACTTCTGCTATTTATTGTCACATATTTAACATTTTTCATTAGCTTTCCTCTGTTGGGTTTTCCAGCTGATCCCTAACATTGCTAGGAAAAAACCAGTACAAACACCCTAAGCTAGATAGTGGGATGTGGAAGAAAGCTATGAAAAGCCTGGAATATTACAAATAAACAATGTTAAAGAAAGAATTTTTTTGTTTGTTTAAATTTTAAATAAAAATTTCTTTTATTATTTTATAGGAACTACTTAAAGTTGGCAATTGCAATAGAAAAACATAAAGAGTTTGAGGTAACATTTCATGTTAACAGAAAGTCACATCATCACAATTAGGACAATTTGGGGATGTCTTCATTTCTTCTTGTTTAGCCTTGCATTGTGTATTAACCATCAGGACAGTGCAGCCCTGCAGTTTGGTCTCTGCCAGCCTGTTTATGCAGCAGCAATGCCCCTGCTGTGGCAGGATTAATAAAAGAGCTGACTGACAGATCCTAACTGGAACAGCTGCTTTTATGGGTTATCACGTGTGGGTGTGAAAAAGCCACACTGACCCTCTGAAGAAAGCAGATTTACTGTAGATTAACCTTTAGTGACATCACCCAGGTGTCACCCACACTTCAGAAGGCTTCACAAATCTGCAAGTATTCATAAGGTGTATATCCACCACGTGGATATCCTTACCAACATGAGGCTAGAATCACTTCATGCCCTGTGTTCAAATAGTGGGACAATTAGAAGAGATTACATCAAGATTTAGGTGCTGGGCTATTTTTAAAATCTCTTCCTCTCCTAATGCGTTTTCCCATATGATCCTATCTAAAAATATATTTTGAGGGCTCGAGGTAAGTAGGGGACTGGGGGCTTAAAGTCACCAAATCCAGAAAAAGCTTATGTGGGCTAGAGGTTAAGAGTTAGAGCTCAGAAAAGCAGATTTCATTCACTGCATCCCAGCTCAGGAGATGGAAGAGTATACCTTGAAGGTCCCAGAAAGAAAACCGCTGTCTAAAATGTTGTGAAAGGGGGGGCAGAGCTAGCAAATCCTCCAAGGATAAATAATAAAATATTTTCCACTTAAAATGGCCAATTGGATCAGACATCTGGATCATGTTCCTTCCCTGTTGTGCTGCTGGCTGAGATGATTTGGGGTAAATAATCTCATTGTCACAGATTCCTCCTCTGTATAGCAGTATTGACTTTACAAAGCCCCTAAGAGCTACTGATGGAACATGCTGTGCTAGAGTTGGTCATAAAAAAATGTACTTTCCCCATAAAAGACTGGGATCTGAAATCTTTTACAAATGCACTCAGTTTGTTGAGACACAAAGAATTAGCTGGTTTTAGAAGGGTGGGCAGAGATGACCAGAGGGCCAACTAATCTCTGTTGTTGAATGTTTTGCCCCTGGGAAGTTTGTAGTTCCTTGTTTATATGCTGTATGCTTCCCATCACTCTGCAGAGTTAGCAAATCTAGCACCACTGAAAGAGGAAATCCCAACATGGAACCTCTGTGCTGCAAGAAAACTGGGGCAGGGGGGTGGGGGGGAAAGTGCTTTTGTGAGTAAAATGGAAATAACTGCTCAACTCAGAAGTATCTGTTGCACTTACTGATGCAGCTGAAGGCACGTCCAGATCCCAGCACCACCAGCCAAGGGCTGGATTGAGCACACAGACCAACCATGCAGCTCAAACAGTTCTGCTCTTTGCCATCACTTCCATCCCGTTTGTGTTCAATGCTTTTCTGCAGAGGAATTAATATTGAAATTGTCAAGAATTTGATTGCATATATGGGTGTTTAAGAAGCATGCCACAGCTGCTCCATGAAGTGTATTTTCCAAGTGAAGAGACTGATTTTCAGAGGCTGTGCTAGACTAAGAGTACCTTACATCAGGTGTTATTTTGAAGTGCTGCAAACAGATTTCCTTCCTCATTGTTTGTGGGGTGCTACTGATGGTAAAAGCTGTACTCCTTCACCCTCTGTTCAATGGCATTCTGTAGATTGAGTGGAAAAAAAGCCACATGAGCTGTTGAAACAAAATAGTTATTTTCCTAGTGTAAGTTTGGAGCCATTTGTTAATTTTCTTTCCTTTGTTCTGCTGCACAGAAAGCTTACGCAGAGCCTGAGGAGACAAAATGACATCAGAGATAGAAACATCCTCTCAAAATTCAGAACTCACATCTCCCCCTGAGTCACTTGAATACAGCTGCTAATTATCTCATAGAATGTGTTTTGCTGCAGTTTGAAGAGCACACGATGCCAATGGAGAAGCTGTCCAGTAACACTGTAAGCTTTACTTTAGTTGGGTGAATGTTTCTCCAAACTACAAGTCCCTTTTATGAGGAGGAAGGATTAGCTAACAGAGAAACAAGAAACAGCCAGTGCAGGAGACATCCCTCCACTGAGAACATACAGAAGTAGTATGAGTTTTCCTTCCCTGACAAAGCAAACAGGGAAGAGGGAGTGATACTTCTCATCTCATGCAGCAGTAGGTGTAGACTTAAAGGACCACAAATCTGGTTCCTGGGAAAAACCCATTTGCTGTTGAAGCAACGTTCTGCCTTGCTCCAAGAGAGGTGGGATGTGTTATATTCTGAAACTATTAACCATCCCATTTTTCATTTCCATATGTCAGAGTGTCTGAAATGATGGTTGCTGTTGAATATTGTTAATTTTAAAACCCAAGATCTCTGTGGGAGATAAATATGTGCAGTTAATAAATGTATTATTCTTTCCTTAAGCCCCAGAAGCAAATGCAGCGTTACTGAAGATGGAAACAATTTTGTTGCTATCACTGGAGTTGAACTCACTTAAGCCAGAATGAAACATAAATGTTCACATAATCCTCTGTGACCTCTCAATTATTCCCATGCAGCATAACAGTGATTTCACAGATTACAGCACAGGGAAGTGTAATTTGAACTTTCCAAGGTATGTGTGCTCGTGCCTTTAACTCTGGTCACTGAGGCAAGTTAATCTGTAGTGTATTTTAGCTGGAGTAAGGGTTGCAGCAGAGACACTTGGGCCCACTGTGAGCCTCTGTGTTCTTTCTAGTACTATTTTCCATAATGATTTCATCCCTGTCCCAGTGTCTGATTATGAGAGGAACAGCTTTTGTATGCAGAAGACAATGTATTGATTGCTAGCCATGGGGGAACCGCGTGGGAGATGAGTATTATGTATCTACAGCTGGAGCTTGCTGGAGTAAATCACTCATACAGAACATTTGCCCTAACTTTCCCTGGATAAAAACCACTGCAGTAATAAACTACAGGATTCCCAGAGTGTAGCTTAGACAAGTTTTACTCAAATACTTCAGTTAAGTATATTTTCTGGGATTTAGGGGAACCTAGTGGTGTCCACTGCTGGCTATAAAATTCATGCCTCTGCTTTTGGGTTTTCTCCTCCTATCTATAGTAATTCAACACCCTGTCTCAACAGAACCATGGAAGTTTGTTCTCTGAGCTTCTGAAATCGGTTGCCAGCCAAAGAGTAGCATCTTGATTCCAGCAACCAGCTAAACATTCATCGATCTTTACCAGTATCAGTGTTGGTTTGAATTCTCTGCCTGAAATCTGCCTCTGAAATCCCACCAAACCCAGCTGCTCCTGTTACACCATTCTTGGTACCAGACCAGCTCACTTGTGCTTCTTCATGTCAACTCCTTTTTTAAGCCTGTGCAGTCAGATGACGTTGTCCCCCTTCAGTGTTACATAAAATCCACAGGTGTATAGATGGAAAAAAGGTTCCCTGTAGGGTGGCATGTGAAATAGATTGGCATGAAGAGACACCCTTTTTTAACTGGGCTGGTCATATGATTGGTATTTGGCAGAGACTCCTAGCATGACTCAGTGAAATCTTTTAACAGCGAAGCTTCTCGTATAGTAAACATTCCCAAGCACTAGACTGTATAGTTTGATTTCACCCCAATAAAATCCCATTATATTAAATTATAACGTGGAAACACTCTCCAGGTTAATGTAATGGATGCAGCTCTAAGCTCTCACCCTTTAATTACAGAAACAAAAAGGTACAATTCACAATCCTATCATAAAAAGAGGACTAGAAGTGATTTGGATGCAGAGGTAGGTATTACACTCAGGCTGCCAGCACCTGTTACATCCATGGTTTCACCTGCGAGTAAGCTGTACTGTGCTGGCAGCACCCTACTTTAAAAATACATCTTGGTTGTTTCAAGAGGGGAAATGGTTACTCACTCCTTCACCCAGGAATCTTACTGTCCAGCGCTGTGGTTCTGGCTTCACCTTAGATACAGCTGCTTTGCAGGATAAGTGAAATTACCTTTGTGCCACTGAACACTGCAGAAGCTTTTGGGGCAAAAGAGGGTACAGAAATGCCATAAGTGAAAAGTCACATTACAGATACTCTTTCTCAGTAATTTTTAGAGGGGATAGCTTTGCTAAAAGGAACATTTTTTTTTTAAATTCTGGATGATATATAGAAACCATTTATATTTAAAACAAAGGAACAAAATGCATCCTGTGATGCAGCCCAGAAGCTTTTGCATTTAGACATAAGAAAACAGTTTTTTCACCTAATATTTTAAACTTTTCTGTTAAAGATACCTTGCACTTTGAAGAAAGTGTATTTCCATTTTAAAAAAAATCTGCTCATGTAACTAGCAAAATTAATAGGAGCCATGAAACTTCACAGAAGGGGAAGTCAAGAGTTGAAACAGCCCTGAAAAATCTTTAAAGAGCTACAAGAGACATCTCCTGTCTCCTGCTCTGTTCACCAGCCCATGGTGTCTCCTGCTATACTGGTTTGGTAGTACAGAGCAAGAGTTATTTTCTCAAACACAGAAGTGTATTAAATAGTCACATAAAACCAGAAGAACTTGTTCTGGAAGAAGCCAGCCCTATCTCAAGGCTACTATAATGTACACACCTTTACTGTGGAAATTCTTTCACCTGGTGTATTATCTACACACAACTAATTCTTGATAGTTTTGGTACATTTTCCTGACTGTCTCCAGTGGGACACTGTCAAAAAAATTAGAGCAATAGTAGCTGTACCAATAAAGGGGGGTTTACTATTAGAAGAATGGATACGAATGATTTCCCACTGTAATATTAAAGATAGAATAGAATACACTTTTAAGAAAAGTCTAAGTGTAGTCAGGACAGAGAAGGCAATTTATGGAAAGGTACAGAGGGACTTGATCTAGAAACAGCTGCAACCCAAGAATGGTAGGTGTAACACACTGTTGAGACTAATTTGTGTTACAGCTCTGGTGCTGTTTCTAAAATATTCTTCTGAGGAAGTTCAGCTGGGTTTTTGTAGGACTTTTGATAGCAAACCATGAATCAAAACATGCTGTGCTGTGTCCCAAAGCACTGGGCCAGTGATTCTGTGACAGAGAGCCTCCCTTGTGAAGCCGACAAGCTTCTCCTCCTCATTCTGCGTGACTGAGATCAACCACCATTGTAATAGACCCTGCATCACCTCTCCAGTCAGTCCTGTAAAACACACACATCCATTATAGAACTGAAGCATTCTAATTGCTCAAGTTAATGACAGTTTTCTGAAGCCAGTTCTTCTCTCTGATAATACACCCGATATCATTATTTAATTACTGAGTAATTATTCATCCAATGGAAACAACAGACACGGTTTCATTGATCTTTTCAGCTTGCAATCTGAGGAGGAAAACCACATAGTAAAGCATACAAATTAACACTATGCTTGTGTTAGATATGCACTCCTGAGAGTAAGTCTCTGTGTACCACATCAGGAAGCAAGGTTAGTACCAGCTCCAGTCTTTAAACACAGAGAAACCGACAGCTTTCAGATGCACTTACTGCCTACGAGTGAAATTCAGCTTGTTACTCAGCCAGCACAGCTCAAGCCCAGCTCAAGCCCAGCTTTTAAGCCTACAAACTTTTAGGGTTTGTTGGCTTGAGTTTCCAACAGCTGAGTGTGCGCAGCACCTGCATGACACACACAGAACACATGGGTGCTGTGGGCCTGACACAAGGAGGGTGTCACTTTGCTAGCGAGCACACACAGCAGTTATCACTGCTACATACATCCAAAAGGAAGTTAGACTCTGTACCAGTAAGATCCCAGTTTCAGATGAAATGCCACCAGTTTTGGCATCATCATCTATCAGGGAGATTAAGGGTTCACCATTAGGAGACTTAAAAACCCCATTTATTATTCAAATAGAATAAAGCAGGGGCTGTTGTTACCATGGTGAGCTGGGGAGTTTGTTACGGCTGAAGGGAGGTATCTCATGTTCTCAGGATTGACACCGAGTCCTCCCAACCATTCTTCCTCTTTCCCAAGTCACACGACTTGGATATGATGAGGAAAGGTGACCCAGCTCAGGGCTGGAAGAGTAAATAGTCTTACTTAGCTAGTAAAAATGGAGACAGTACTTTGCCTATGAACACACTGTTACCAACAAGGAAGCTCAGGTTTATCAAGCGTAGCTCCATCCACACGGGGATATTCTCTTTCCAAGTAACTTACCATTGTTATTTCATTTTGCATGTTTATATATTTACTGTTATTACACTTACAAATATTTTGACTGTCACTGAGTTGGCATGACCAGTAGTTTCTGCTTAGGCAATATGGGATTACTGAGGATGCTTATGCTCAGGACTGAAGCGTGCTGACAACACGTGGCTTTGTAATGCCAAACCTGCATCAGTCCATACACATTTTTATTCTCATTATTATTAAACTGGCTCTGAAACTCTCCCTAAAAAAAGAAGAGACTGTTCTATCTAGGCTCTGTATAACCCAGCTACAGCAGTGCAAATAATTTCAGGTTGCTACAGCATGTTCTTCCACTCCACCCTTAAAATAAGGCTTTTGGTGAGAACACTGTTATGTAAGGCTGAGAACGAGATTTGGAACAATAATAATTATCCAACTTGCCACCTATTTTTAATACCCAAGATGGAAGGCACTGAAATTCTGAATGATAATATTCAAAGAGCAAAGCACAGCAGTGAATCCACCTATTTCAATGGAATCTGATTCAGTATTAGGTTAAAAATAAGGTCAGGTTATTATTTGTAACTAGCTATTACTAATAATACACTTGTTCACCACAGTGAAGCCAAATCATGATCTAAGAATAAGCGTGCCTGTGTGGTGAATATATCATAGTTCTCCTTTGTCCTTTAGCACATACACAAATAGATTTCAAAAGAAAATTTCCCTCCCCAGAGGAAACATTTAGGTAGCAGCCAGGGCACAGCACTGCTTGGAACTGAGCTTGAGAGCTGACGCTGAGCTGGATGACAAAGCAGCAGTTTAGCCAAGACTTCTTGAGGCTGTGTGTACCTGTCCTGTCACTCAAGACATCTGTGACATCTCCAAACAATGTGGACATTCTATCAACACACTTCTAGGAGTCGTGGGTATTTCCCAGCTGGGTTCCTACTTCCTTCACTACAAGATACCAGCAGTGCTATGAAGGCAAAATAAATTTACCTGACAGGAAGCAAAGGAGGAATATCTCACATTTTCTTGCTGTAAGCCTTTTTTTCAGGCTTCTTACAGTTTAACTCACTAGTTACTCAGCCCAGATGAAGGTCATTACAACAGTAACTGTGATGTAGTATTAGCTGAAGAGTAAGTATCTGGAAAAAAATGCTATAGCTACAATATGCAAAGAATCTCATTCATTCACTGAAATAAATAAGCTACTGAGCTACTACATTAGTTAGGTTCTGCCTGGCTGAGTGTAACAGGATCTCCAGGACAGGAGAAAGAGGCACAGAATAAAGGCAAAAGTCCTACTTACTGGTTGAAATGCATTGTGTGCTGCTTTGCAAGGGCACAGTTAAAGAGCAGGAATGTTATGACAAGCAAGGGCAAAACATCTTGGAGAGCTCAGGCTTGACATCCTCAAGTCCACAGGTACAGCACTCCTCAGTCCTTCTGGGTTTATAGGCAGTTAACAGGATTGCAGCCTTGTTCCCAGGAAAGCGATCCTCATTATGGCCCTGAAGCCTCCCCAGCTGCATTAGCCAGCTGCCTTCTTTTGGATTAGTTACTGCAATTTGCCAGAAGTCTACGCACCAAGACGAGGAGAGAAAGCACATCCTGCAGAGGCTTTAGCTGTAATTCAGCCGTTACATTGTGTTGGAGACTTCACAGAAGCCAGCAGCACAGCCCCTCACTAAGATCTTACAACCTGGGGTGGGGGGGGAAGCATCTTACAAATCCTACATCTTTCAGATTCCTAAAGCCAACCATCTGAAAGCCAGAAACAGTGGTTTCTCCATAGCATGCTGGCACTAAAAGCAAAGATCTATATCTAGCCCATGCCTAACACAGGAAACACTAAGTAGGAATTGTCTGTGTGAGGCACGTGGGATGTGCCCACTTTGTGTCGTTTGTTAAAAAATAAAACCCACCTTGGATCCTATTATCTCCATGACAACTGCTTGTATGTATTAATGCAATTTGTTGTGTGTTTAAATGTGGCTTATAAAAAAAAGACTGAGCAATAGGAGAGCTTTTCCAAAGAAAGGCCTTGGAACTGGAGCTGCCCTGATAGAGCACCACACCAGCTAAAGCCTGGGAACACAAGCTTAGCAGGGCATTTCACAGATGCTTACATTATTTGTTTAAAAGGAAGGAATTTAAGCAGGTGCCCAAGTATCTGTTGAACTGGGGTCTCTACTCCTGACTCTAAATGCCTCTGTTTGGCAAGTCAGTTAACTTCACTCTTTCCTCGATGGGGCTGAAACCATGTGTTTGTCCACCTGGCCATGAAAGCAACAGTTTTTATCCTGGCAGTGGTACTATTTGTTGAGCACAGGTTAAAACTGTTAGGTGACAGGTAGCATTTTCAGAACAGAGGTGTGCTCGGTGATGTACCCTTCACCAGTGCTTCTGCCAGTCAGGAGACAGCACCAGGCTGGCCACACAAACTGAGAGCAGCATTCAGTGCCACACTTGTGGGGGGCAGAGGACACAAAATGTTTGCAAAATATTAAAAATTTAAGGTTTGGGAATGAGTAGTCTGTTCCTAGCTTTTTAAGGATTCTTGACTATGAGATATCTGTATCCATAGTGATATCACAAATGTGATTTTCATGGTTACTCTGCAACTTCTGCTTTCCATCAGACCACACACTTCCTGCTTTCTCTACACCACCAGAGCGAACTATGAACTAGCAAATTCCAAGTAATGTGTTTTGTGGTGTACAGAGTGATTAATAATGAGATTCCACCCTTTACATAAGCATTTAATTGAACTTTCAAAGTGAACAGGCCTCTGTTGATAGCAGTACTAGTGCATGACACAATCAGTGACCTCACTATCTGGACTCTGGAATGAGTAAAACATACAGAAATAATGTTTGTTCGTGCTGACGTAACACAAGTATCTGACAAATAGCCCCACTTCCAGCTCCCATCTTTTGCAATTGTTTAAAGATCACGAGATTTATCTGGCTTAGTGGGACTATTAAGACACAAACCACACAATATTCTGTCTCAGTAAGCAGCCAGCATCTGAATATGTGAGAGACTACATGATGTATACTTCTGACTTCATCTGATCAGGAAAAATCCCTTTCCCTATAGAGGGGGTTGACTCCTACACTGAAATACCAGTGTGTATACTCTTTGCTTACCAAAAAAAAACCAACCTAAAGAATGAAGCCTTACAACAAAAGTTGGGAACTCATTATGACTATATCTCATATAGCCTTTTCATTCTGCATTTGGTATTAAGCCACCATAGCAACAAACACTTCAGACATGCATTGACAGCTAATTTGGAACCAGTAAAATATTCAGAGAGAAGTGTGAAGAAAATGACTTTACGTATTTCCTTACTCTACAATGCTTAATCAACACTACATTCACAACTACTACGTAGTTGTACAGTGCCCAGCAATAAATATATGCCTACCTTGTGACGTGCCTCATACTACAGTGGAGATGTTGGTGTGACTGGTACCTGATAAAATTACTGCAAATGCTAACACCCCCTCCTGCAATGAGCCTCAGATTCAATTCAGACTGTTACAGGATTAGTTGGCACTACAGGTGGCTTTGCAAAAAAAACATGGAACAACCTACCAACTTGCTGTGAGTAAAGGTAAGTGCAGCTGGCTTTAGTTAACCTTTCTAAGGAATGCCATACGTAGGGAACACTCGCTGCTGACTCAAGTCCTAGGATTGAGTACGGTGGTATGGACTCCCCCTCCACTCATCACAGCAGACACACCCAGTCCATCTCCTTAGTTACACACCACACACAAAAGCCTGGCACACTAAACACCAAGTATTACTGCCATCACACAATCTGCAGTCTAATCTAAGTGTGTATCTGAAGTACTAAACCCCCAGCTTACGCAACGCAGCAGGTATTCTTTCATTATTTTGTTCTCCTTTGAAGGCTCTCAGATCACTATCTAAAAAAAGCAACTGTGATTCTCTAAACTATTGATTATGGCTCTCAAGCAGGAGGGAGGGAGGAATGAGACCTCATTTCTCATCCACAGAGACTGAAACAGCACCAGGACAAAATACAGAGCTAATGCTTGGGATGGAGGTGGAAACCAACATTTCCACTTCTCTGCTACCACAGAGGTAACCAAATCCTGAGCAACCTGTGCTGCGTCCCAAATCCTCTCCCAGGCAATGGCACAGCTTCAGCTGCAAGCAGGGAGGGCCGAATCACTGACCCCTTCCCAAGTGGCATTTGTCTGGCCACTTAAGAATTAGGACTGAGTCTTTCCAAAGAAAAAGGGTTCCTTTTTTAGGCAGCACTTTAACACTATACTCCCATGAAGAATGTGTTTGGGAACTTGCTCTGAAGACTGCAGCAATCAGTAAGGAGCCCTGTCTAATCCTTACTAGCTGTACTTCCTCACGCTTACCAGATAAAACATCATGGGGCTTTGGTTGCAGTTTCATAAGCAAATAAGCTAGGTTAATAGTTTCCCACTGATGAGTTTTTACTGCTCTTCTCTTCACTCCATCTTTCCTGTTCCAGAAGTACAGCTGGCAGTGGGGAACATAGTCCTGCCCTGGTTTGAGCGCTGGATCAGTACCTAGCACTCCCCATTTCTCAGCTGGATCAACTGTCTGCCACAGAGTAGCAAAATTGTAGGTTCAAGTTTTTCTGAATGTCATGGAAAAGAAAAAAAACCAAACAGTAATTAGTTCTTTTCTGCAGACAGAAGCATAATTAACTATAAGACTGACACCATGAGGAGTTCAAAGATGTAATCTACTTGTTTCGCTAAGAATGTCACTATCTATGGAAAATAACAGAGCTAAATGTGGTCTTAAAAGCCTGAAACTGCCAGAAGGTCAGCAGTGACTAACAAAACCAAACTTTAACTTAGCAAGTTAGACAAGAGATGATGCTATTGCTTTGTGTTCTTTGCATTTGTTTGTTGGGGATTATTTGGGGAGTATTAAGGAAGAGGTGCTACAGAGTGAATTCTTGAAAGCTGTCATTTTTCAATAAACAACACTCTTCCTTCTACACCTTTAAGAACAAAACTGAGAACAACTAAAGACAGAAGTCTGTAAAAAGTGCAAAAACATTCTGAAAGAAAAAGAAAACACCTGAGTTACATCACTCCAATAAACTGATGTCTACAAGGGGACTATGACACCAAGAAACCGAGACTGACCTAGGAAAGCAAACATTCTTTTCCCCTTGCTCACTACATATTTGTTAGTTTGCCTCAATAGCAGGCAAGGAATTCAACAATTTAGCCTCTGTTTCACACACACCCTCATGGAGACAATTAACACCTATTAACTGTAAATCACCAAGGACTTTTCCTAACATCGACAGGGCACATTTTGCCTAGATTTAAATACATTTGAGTGAAAAATATCTTTTACTCATAATTTAATGTCTTTGGGAAATTATTTAAGGTAAATCTTGCACTAATAGCTCTAGAATTTAAGATGCAAATGGCATAAATACACCTAATCCATTACAGAGCCAAACACGTGTTTCTTTAATTCAATTTTATTGCACTGTTTTTGTCACTATCCCCCTGAAATCTTTTTCTTTAGGCAGAAAGCAAATGCCCAAGTAGACCAAGGGAGCTGAGGCCCACCACTGGCTTCCCCATTTTGCTGACAGCTTATCCAGTACCTTCTCCTTTCTCAAGGCATGACATGCCCAAGGCTCCCAAAGAAACACAACACATCCAAGCACTATGCAGGGGTACAACCGAGACGATGCTTAACGCTCGGGTTCCCGCTGAAGGTTCGTCGCTAACACCATCGAGTACCCTCCCTCGCCGGGGCCCCCGAGGGACACGGAAACCGCGCTCAGGACCGCAGGGAGCGGCACGAACCGCGGCCGAGCCGAAGCGGTTACAAACATCCCCCAAGCCCTCAGCGGACGCTCAGCGGCCCGGGTATCCCAGTCAGTCAGTGTCCCCGGAGGTGCCGGTACACCGGGGCCAGGCCTCCTACCCGGGCCGGCCACAGCAGCGCCCTTTGCTCCTGCCTCAGGGCAGAGCCTCACTGAGGCGGGCACCAACCCGCGGCGGCGCCGGCCTCACAGACCCAGCGGACCACTGAGGCGAGCTAAGCCGCCGAGCCTCATCGCCCAGGCGGGAACGACCCTTCCCAGCAGCCCCTCGCCCGCCCCCGCCGCTTTGTGCCGCCCGGGGCCGCGCAGGCGCAGACCCGCCCCCGCTCCATCCCGCGGCCGCCGCCACCGTCGTCCTGCCGGTCGGGCTGGTCCTCCCCGTCCCGAGTTACTGCGCACGCCCGGTCCCGCCCAGAGACCACGCATGCGCCGTTGCTTCCCGTGGCGTCTCCCACCCCCTTCCCGTAGTGGAAGCCGAGGCGGTGACGTCAGGAGCGGCGGCCATTACACGGTCTGGTGCGAGGCAGCGGGCGGCAGAGCTGCAGCACCGGGAGGCGCCGTGCCGGCTGTCCGACCCGCAGCGTTCCGGGCCGCTTTCATATCTGCTGCCTGTTCTGCCGCGTCGCGGCTACTGCCGCTGTTGGGAGCGCGGATCGCGGAGG
>VZTU01025631.1:86009-112316 GCA_013400835.1 Zapornia atra
GGTTGGCTGGCGCCCGGCTCGCTGGCGGGGGTAACGGGCTGGGGAGCCGGGCGAACCACGGCCCCTCCGCGGGCGGATCCGCGCCCCCTCTCGCTGCGCTGGGAGCCGGGCTCCGCCTCCCGCCTTTTCATCGCCTCCTAAAATGGCGCCGCTGCCGGGATTCTCGGGAGAGACCCCCGAGCGCGGCCGCCATCCCGGGGCGGGAGAGGGAGGGGGGAGGTCCGGGCGGGAGGCTCTACACCGGCCGCGGCCCTTCCTCGCTGCCCTCTTCCGTTCCTTGGGCCGCGCTCGGCGGGGCCGCCCCCGGCTGGCCTCAGCTGAGGGAAGGCGGGGGAAGGAAGGGAGGGGGGGGTGCTGCCGTGCCCGTGGCTGCCGGTCTGACCGGCCGTCGTGTGCCGGGGGTCGCGCGTAAATCGAGGCGAAACCTGGTGAAAACGGCCCCGAAAGCCTCAGTAGTTACTATGAAAATAAAAGCTTCGGGGAGTCGACTGGCCATTATACGGGGTATGAGAGCTGCTGCTTCTTCCATGCCCTGGCTTTGATTTTATTTTCTCGTGATATAAATAAAACGCAGGCGCCTTTCTAACTAATCGGGGAGCAGGTTAGCTTTGGGACGTCGGTTTCTCTACGTAGGGTTCAGATTTTCATTGAATTCACAGAATAGGCAGTTGAGAGCCCACACAGCCATTTATATTTGTGGTGATGGCTTGAAGACTTGGTTGCCACTTGGACGTTACACCACTGCTGTTGATTGAGGCGTTTATAGTTGAGTTAAAATCAGCCCGGGATAGGTTGCCTTTTGGAAATTAAAGGAGGAAAAAATAGTTCTAGTAGCATACAGCTGCATTTGCCAATGGGATTCTAATTCTGGATGTAACTTAATAGCTGAGTGGGGTGGGTATTTTTTTTCCAGTTACTGAAGGTTTTACATATTCTTACATTTCTGGACTGAAAGAGATGTATCTGTGGACTGTTTGGGAGCTGGAGATTAAGGCATATGGGAAATGATTGAAGTGCTGGATTCTAAAGAAACCTGTGTACCTGCCACCAGAAGTAATTAGAATATTTTAAATTTGGCTTCATGCCTTCAAATGCTACAGCATGTTGTTTAGGAAGCACATTGTTTCCAGTCGATGGTCTGTGAACTTATTAAAGAACTTACCCTGTTTTTTGGCTAGACAGGCTCTTGATTAAGGCCAAATTTTAGTTACCTAGTGTTCTAGCAGCTTGAAACTGTTACCATTTGATATGGTTGCTGTATTTTAAATTGTGTTGCCACTTGCAAAGTCACTGCCTGGCTATTTTTCACCTGGGTCTTTAATGACAGCAGCGCAGCTTCTTCCTTGTGTTGCTTGCTTGGAAGAGAAGAGTATTCCCGTTGCCATCATTTACAAACTAATGCTGGTACAGGGTCCTGAATATTGTGAGGGTGGGTGTATTTTGCACAATTTTATGGTACCTTGCAGGAGGAATAGGAAAAGCTTTTGATTTCCTGGGGTTTTTTTTTGAGATTGGTGAGGAGTAGGCATGTCACTAGAAATTCCTTGCAAGAGATCCCATTCATCCCTGGTATGAATGTGGTGTTTTAATTTTTTTCCCAAATATATTTTGTTCCCCAAATGGTTTTATCATCAAAATAATGGTGGATACAAGGAAAGGTTACAGAAAGTTATGTGTGTAATTGTGGTGCTTTGAGATGAGAGCCCCAAGGACGAGCGAGAGAAGCCTACCTGAAAATTGGATGTGAACCAGCGCGGGACCGAAGGTGGTATTTTTCTGGGTAGCGTGATATCCTGTGCCTGGGCTGAAATTCCCTATTACTGCCTGGTTTGTGGTCAGCCCTTTGCAGAATACAGGCACAGGGCTGTTTATGTTAAGGAAAGATGAGTTGGTGCTGATAACTACAGGTGGATTTACTGGGACTTCCTGCTACAAGTAGCTAAGTTTCTCCATGGCTGCTGATGCAAGGAGTTGGAAGTAGGTCCTTGAAGTCTGAGTTTCACCTCAAGTGCTCTCTGCCCCCTCGAGTGGGAAGGCATGTTGGTAAAAGCAGGGTGGTGGATGAGTTCTGTGCCCTCCTGCTGAGGGACAGCATTCACTTGAACATGTTTTAATGCTTCCAGCACTGACTCTCAGAAACTTTGCTGTGTTGTGCACCGTATTTTGGTTGTCTTGTGGAGATAATCACACTGAAAGGTTCTGTTTTTCCATGAATAGCTTAGTGTGTTAAGGACTGTGTCAAATACAGCTGCTGTTCCAAAGGACAGATAAAGACCCTATGAGGTATCAACTGTCATTATTCACCACGTTGAATTGTGGCTAGGGCTTGTTAAAGTAAACAAAATCTTTGCAAGGGCTTTTCCCCCATAATATGATTTGGATGAGCTTCCTGACTGGTAATTCTTGATCTGCTGGCACTTCATGTGTGCAGGCGGGTGCCTGTCTAATAAGAACAAGCCTAAGGGCTCTCTTGTAGTTCAGTATTGATACCTAAAGAACATAAAGCTATTTACAGACATGATACTTAAGTGTGGCCATTCATACCTCCCAGTTACTTTCTTAGTGCATCTTAACATTGTGCCCAGTTACCTGGGGTGGTGGGGGTGGTGGTAGCTGGTCAGAGATATCTTCTAAGTCTCGGAGTAATTTGTCACTGTGAATAATATATAACACTTTTCACAAATTATTTGAATATGAACCTCAGAGTGGCAGTGAAGTTGTTCCAGGCTTAATCTTTGCTGTTTATGTGGTGTCACTGCGTGACCAATTGTGCATGCTGTGTGTAAGGCTTTTATAAGTTCTGAAGAACCTGTCAAAATGTACAGTGTAAAGTCACTGTTTGGCATCAGCAGTGTCTGTCCTGTTAACAATGAATTGCTTATTGACTGGTGTCCATGAACAGAGGAGAAAGGAAGTCCTTTATTGCCAGGTGAGGGTTTTTCCACTGGCCATTTTGAATGAAAGGATGCCGTTCTGGAGTGCTGTTCTTTTCTATCCTTTTTGTAAGGGTAGAGGGGAATGGTCTTGCTGTACTGCTGTGGTGTGTAAGTGGGTTTTGTCACAGGAGGTGGGGGTGTGGCACATGGCTCAGGGAAGTGTGATGACAGTCTAAAAACACCCAAAGGAATGAGTTGAGTTTGTGAATAGAGCCTCCATTGGTTATTTCAGCAGTTATATAGTGCAGGTAGACGTGTTGGAGTGTCCCCTGGAAGTACTAATCTGACATTAAGTGACATGGCATCCAGGTTTTAGGAAAGGAGACCCTTTGTATGTGCTGTGTAGAATGAAGAGGGGTCTTTTCCTCTGTAGCTGAATTACTAGTAAAATATGTGTGAATTGACAGTGCTGCTATCAAAAAAAATTTAACTAAGGGAAAGGCTGATAAAAATGTTCAGGAAACCGTGATTTGAGCCCTGTCTCCTGCAGCTTTTGATCTGTAACAATGATCTTGGTTACATTTGCTTTTTGCTTTGTCACCAGTGCTAATTTTCATAGTGTAAATATGTTTCTGGGCCATACTGTTCTCTGGTATGTACCTTGTTAATGGTGTATCTTTCTAATTTTTTTTCCTGTTGCAGAACTTCCACCTTTGCTTAACGCCACATCTTCCAAGTTAGACTATCAGAAACTGATTGCAGATGAGAACTAACCAAACATCCATGTACCCGCTGCAGCTGTGTGAGCTGTTGGAACTGGTTCAGCTTAATTAAATGCTTTTAGTTCTGGGGAGGGTGTTATGTTACTGATGAAGCTTTCTTTTGGGTCAAAACCCCCCAACCCCGCAAACGAAATTCAGTTCCTCTAATGTGTAGGGGTGGCATGTCTGTGACTCCTGTGTTTTAGGCTGTTGCTGCCCTGAGACGTCTGCCCGGCTGCAAAAGGCACATGTTCCCTTTTGCTTCCTCTGCTGTTGGGGACTGACTTTCTCATCTTGATTATTTTTGGCCAGAAGTGAATGTTTTAAACTGTCCCCAGCCATATTTGCAAGGACTTTTCCATCAGCTAGCTTTTGCATTCCCATATCTTTGCATGTAACCATGACATACAACTATTCTTCAAACTAGGATGATTGCAAAAAGTGAATGTTCCTGCCTGAACTTGCTGTAAATCAACTGAAAAACCTGCTGCAACAGAACTGCCAGCTGGTGAGAGTTTCTGGGGTGGGCTTTGTAGCAGACAAGTTCTCTGTGTGTCCCTCTACCCCTTCCCCTGGCAGAAGAAGGTGTGTCTGGGAGGCACAGCATTTCGGTTCCTTCTTGCCTGCTGTGCTCACTGAGACCCTTGCCATAGTGCTGGTGGCAGGGAACAGCTCATTAGTTGTTCAGGGGCTGTAGGGGATCAGAAGATGATTTAGGGCTCCTGTGCTGCTGCCTAGTTGAACATACACAGTGATCAAGGCATTGATGGGTGCACATAGTTATACCTTCTGTCTCTGAAGAATTACAGGTCTATTGTGAAAAGCTTTTTGTGACATTTTAATAGCTGTGCTTCAGATTGTTCCTGAAATTTCCTCCAAAAAAATTTCTTTCACTCCCAGTGTTCTGTGGGGTTTTGGGTTTTCTTTCTGTAATGGTTGGTAATGTGAAATGGAGATTGTCTCTTTACACAAAAGGCATTTGAAGTGTCAACCTTGCCAGTCTTCTCACCTAGTTCTGATTATACTTAAAACACTTGAATGTGTGTATAAGAATTTAGTCTTGATTGTGCCTGGTCTTGTAGGATGTTTGGTGGGGTTGAGGTTTTTTTCAATTCTAGGAGTTCTGTAAAATCGAGTTGTGCTGGTGTGGGGGTTTTTTTGTTGGATTTGTTTTTAATGGCAACATCAACTGTGATCAAATGGGAGTGAAAGATATTTCTGTGAAGTTACTTTGAGCATAGTTTAAGGTAACAGAAGGAAGGTCTCCAACATCAGAGCAAGCATTCTACATGAGTTGTACCAACTGAAGGCTCAGGACATGGATGAGGCTGTAGGTTGATACCCTCTTCCAAAGCTGCCTGCAGTGAGGCCATGGGCTCTTCAGACCTGCAAGTCTGCTGTCTCTCAGTGCTGCTCTGTGAGTGCTCCTCAGCCAGCTTCCGTTAGCCGGCTGGGTTACTGTACACGGGGTAACAACCTGACCTGGCTGGCTGTGTCTGGCACAAGGTAAGGAGCCCTTGTTCGAAACGCAGTGTGTGAAGGGGAGTCAGAGGAGCAGTGATTGAATTTCCACCCTTGCTTAGGGACCCTTAAACAAGATGCCTATATTGAGTAACACAGTTGTTGCCCTCTGTTCCTTTTCTTTAGGCAGCATGTTAAGCTGGAAGAAGTTTACTTTCTAGCTGGAGCTCAACTGCTCAGTAGTCAGGTCTCCAATTTTTTTTTTGCTAGGTATATCAAAAATTCCTTCCCATACAAGGCATTACATGCTTGCCAGTTGGCTTTAAAGTGCATTTCTTGAGTTTGACACATGTGCCTACCGATCAGTATCCTGCCTGATAATGATCACCATCACCATGCCTTACCATGGCTGGAGTGTTTGGGGCAAGATTTTAAAACCTTTTGAGTTTAACTGCAAGTCCAGCCTTATCTATCAGGCATGGGTAGTTTGGCAATTTCTTTTTTAAACAACTTGAATCATACAGAATTAATCAAGCTTGTTTCTACGGATGGGACTGAAGACCATATCTAAGTGGTCAGTTTCATGCCATTTATGTTGTATTTCTTGGACCCTGCATGTAGAGAGGAGGGCACATGGATTTCCTGAGCTATTTGGTATCCTATGTATTTTGTTTTTAAAGATTTTTCTAGGCTTTGTTTTTCCTTTTAATTCAGAGATGCTAAGATGTTTTGTATTAAGTGAAATAATGGCACTGAGCTCTTTCAGAGGAGACCCTTACCCTGGCTTCTCCTCTGGCCTTGTCAGCTTCTGACACTTAAATCGCAGTTCCCCTTTCTTCTCCCAAATCTGCCTCTGAAGGAAAAGAACACTCCTCAGTTCTGCTGAGTATGTAAGACTGTTAATGATTTTTCCAAATTGAAGTTGAGGGGGACTATCAAGGCTGCGAGCTGTGTCAGTCATTGCTTTGCAATAGAAGGGAGTGGTGGGTTTTTGCCAAAGCTTACTGCCTGCATGCTGCCTTCTAGAACTCCTGGGGAAAGGAGGAAAGCGTGCAGGGGGAACAGGAAGGTGGGGTCTCAGTCAGTCTTGGATGCAGTACTGGCACTGGGATTTGGTTGGCTAACTTCTGTTTCACTGAACTCCCTTCCTACCAAACGGGAACTGCTAAAAGAGTTGGGGAGCAGTTCTTGCTGAGTTGGGAGGAAGGGTCCCTTGCTGTGCATTGAGGAGTAACAGAGCTGACTGGATTTTATGCTTTTTTTGGTTAGCTAATTGCCTGTTCTTGTTCACTGACAGAACAGTCATTGATACATGAGATCCTACTTTCATTTTGTGCACTCTGAATTGAAATAAAATTCTGAGTTCATTTTCTAGTTCTGTTTGCCTTATCCCAAGAAAATGAAGGGCTACAGATGAATAATGACCACATTGTGGCACAGGCATCCTCAGTCAGTGTGACCCTGACCATGCATGCTGTGTTTTCCTTTGCTGGGTTCTAAACCTTCAGCATTGCTGGCAGTGAAAGAGGTTAGAAGCAGAGGTATAGGTGGTAGTCGCAAAATCAAAGAGGAAGCAGAGCTGTTATGTTTCAGTCCTGGGAAAAGAGTATTTTTCTACTGTGACTTCTTCTGTGTGAACGGAAATCCTGTTTTTACTGAACTTCAGAATACTAAATAGTTAAATTTCAATGGGGAGCTTTGTATTTTAATGTTATATCTGCCTATATATTCATCCTGCACTCAGTGGTTTCTGGATTTCGGCATGAATCAGTTGCCTGTGTCGTATGTAGTGTGAGTGTTGTCGTACCTCCCTTGCAGAAAGGTGATGTTGGAGGCCTCATTTCTCCAGTTCTGTTTAAAATGTCAAACAATGAATGAAAATACCATTTTCCTCTAAAACCAGTGAGCCCATCTTTTGTCTGAACGTGTTCTTTTTTTTTTTCCCTGTATGTAAAGGGGTAGGGGGAAACCCTTAAATTGAAGGAAACAAATGCCTTCGCAGAAGACTTGGGGACTGTAATGGATGACTCTGCTTGGAACTGGAACCTCTTCCAGGCCATGATGTTTGGCCAGCTAAAACCAGTATTCATCCCAATTAGCTGATCATTGTACCTTTAGTCACATCCTGTGTATCTTGATGACAGGAAATTATGGGTGTGGTTGAAGTCTTCGATCTCATCAAAATATCTTCACACTAAGTACAACTACCTTTTTTTCCCCCCTCTCTCTTTCTCTTGGTTGCAGTGGATGCTTCTCAAGACAGGCTTTACTAGCCAGCGTGGTGGGTTGCAGGTGTGAATTCTGGTCTGCCAAGAATGACACATTACCGTCTGCAACCATGACTTTGGAGCTCTATTGTCTGTATTTAAAAGAATGGTTATATTCCCTTTACTGAGATAATGATAATCTTTTTGATAAGTGCCTTATAGCACTGCTTTGCTGCCGTGCAGCATTTGCAAGCATTGTTCTACAATTCAACAAAGCCACAGTAACGTTTACTGCCTTCTCTTGCCTGCACAGATGCACCTCTGGTGTGAGTTGTCCAAGCTCCTGCTAGAACATGGATCTAAGGAGGGGTAGGATTAATTGAGAAATAACTGGTATATGCTGGAAACACAAAGGAACTTGGGTACAGAATGAATTCAGAGGACTTTTCAGAAAGGGACCACTTGAAATGAGTTCTGTGGAGCAAGGGTGATGATTACACTCTGCTCATGAGGGAAACTCACTTGTCTGCAGTGTAGAGTTGAGAAGAGTGGATGGATCGCAGCCTTTATGGTACTTGGCTGAGCCTTAGTCAGTGGTGCTAGGAAGGAAACTGGAGAGAACTCTGCATACATAACATCCCCACTGTCTCATTAATTAAAACAGGAGTTCTTAAAATCATATGGTAGTAGCTTAATTGGTCAGTCAGGTTTTTAAAATTTCTTTGGCCATTCATTATAAAATGCAGAGTTCAGCCTCTGATCTTGCATTGTCTTCAAGCTATGAAGGTAATCTTTGTATTTTAAGAACAATGTTTTGCATAAATGATGTGCTTTGTAAACAAAGGCAACAAAACAGTGCTTTACTGTTCAGCTGGCCATTGAGAAAATAGGCAGCACTCCAGGAATGCTTTAATTCTTAAATACAAGGTTGTATTTTATGCAGTACCACTTCACAACCAAGTGAAAAATTGTTGTTTTCTTACCTTGTTTAAGTGAATATTGGTTTTGGTGGTTTGGGGATTGTGCAGGTTGCTTCTTTGCACCGAAATGGCTGAGGAAGCCAGTATTTCAGATATCAAGTTGGAGTGAATTCTGGTCCCTATGACTAAGCTGAAGTGTATTCGATATGTGCTTATTGCTTGAACTTTGAGATTGCTGTAGGTAAAATACTTGGCTTTCCACCTCAGCAATTGCTGTTCATGATAACATTTCACTTGGTTTTATTACACAGCTGTGTCTCATAGCTACATGGGGGTTTTTGTTTGGGTGTTGGGTTTTTTTTTACTAGACTTCATTGGTGCTTGGCTGTAAAATTAGCATTCATCAGTTTGAAATAATGGGTTTTCAGTCCACCTGTATACATTCGCTCTCAGTTTTGAAAACTGAGTGTGTAGTGCTGAAAAACAATTAAGCTGATTTGAAGGTAGGCTCTTCTAGTGTGTTGTTGATGTGAAATTTTTGCTTAAGTTTCTTCATCTTTTTTACTTTTTTCTTTTTTTACATTGTAGAATACAAATGAAGGCACACAGACATTCAGGGCTGTCTTAATACTAAGAAGTATTAATACTAAGTGTTAAGAACTGAGAAAAGACTAAGAAGAAAACTGATAAGTGTTCAAGAAAAATCTGTTTCAGAATTGCATTAGCTGTTTATCCTAGCAGTAGGCGATGAAACCTGGATGTTTCAAAATGTTTGTGTCAAAACACTGCAAAGGTGTTGCACTGTAATCCTTGGCAGCAGGACACCGGGTGTTTGAAGTACAAGGATTCAGGTCTGTGTCCCTTGTCCAGGTTCCCCCTCCTTAGGTGGTTTGATGGGGATGGACAGAGAGGGAGTTGGCAGAGCAAGTAGTGTCATGGTGGGGAAGGGGCCAGTAAAGAGAGAGTGGAGCCAGGTGGGGTTGCACAGGGTAGTGTGTGGTCTGGTACAAAGTCGGGGCATGGATCGTTCATTAATACTAGTGTCAGCTTATCTTTGTGAAACTTGAATTGTGAAACTGTAATATTACATGTGCTGTTGTCTTACCCCCTTGGTTTTGTTATGTTACTGTATATTAAAACGATTATTGCTTTACCCTTCTGTAGGAATTAATGTGGAAATTTGGGGCATGGTTGATGGGCCACGTGTTTCCAGGGTGTTGTATTTTTCCGCTTCAGCTCTGTTGAAGCTCTTTAGTAGAGGTGTGTATACTGCTTAAGCACTGCAGCTTATGCTGCTGTTAATGCTGCAGGACATAAGACTGTAAATGGACTAAGCAGTTTGTGTGGCAGGATTTAATGAAACCTGTTCAAAACGTGGAAATGCTGACATCCCTGCAGCAACATCCCTTCATTGCAGGCTTTCAGTAGAGATTGCTGTTTGCAAGTTGACCTGGAACAGTCTTTTCCCATCAGAGTAGCTGTCTGACTTACCTACGTGTTTGGTCATGTGCCTATCTGAGTGATTTAACGTTACAGAAACTGAGGCAGCAACACCTCTGTTGCTGAGAACTGCACTGTCTTAATCTCGGTCAGCATAAGCCTTGCATTTCTTTGATGAAAAATGAATGCTGCAGTCTTTGTGTAATGCTTCCAGGGTGTTAAGAAAATAAGGCAGTAGAAAACATTTTAAATTGAAGAGTTGCTCTTTTATATTGAAGCACCGTAAATAACCGCAGCGTTCTCTGTCAGAAGGAGAATTAAGACGGCTGAGGCTGTTAAAACACCTTCAAAACATCCGGTGAGTGTCACTGCATTAAAATGAACTTAAGTCAAGCTATCTTAAAATAAATCTACACTTTTAGCATCTACCACAAGCCAACAATGACCTATCTTTAGTACTAGGCACGGCATGAGTGGAAACTGTCATATGAGATTGACTTTTGATGTAAATATGTCTGCAGAGTGATTTAATTCTGTTGCTCGTGCCCTAATACCTAAAGCTCAGCGTTAGGCAGGCTGCTTAACCAGGACTGCATTTCTTTCCAGTGCTGAATGAAATGCTGAATTTGGTGAATCTCCATTGTTAAGCTGTGCCTTACTGGCACTTGTTTGAAGTGGCAACCATGGTGGTTAGCCTGGGCAACGTGCAGGACAGTGAGACTGCTTTTGGGGCAGGGAGGTCAGTTGCTTTCTAGCTCACCGCTTCATAAATAGGGTGGAAACTTGGACACAGCAGTGTGTTTGATCCTTATGGGTCCCTTCCAACTCAGTGTATTCTATGGCTTCTTAGTAGCTTGTCAATACCCAGTATTTAATAGGCTGTTTAGATTTTCATTTCAAATGTTTCTTTCCTCGCCTTTTAAAACCTAATGCTATTCAGATCATGATGTATTTTTTCCTAGTGTTTCAGATATTTCTTTGCTTAGCAGAAACCCCATAAGAGATGAGTATGCTTTCTAATTGTCAGGTTAGGTTTGTGAAAGGTAAGAAGAGTGACCCTAAAATGAAGTGGTGTTGCTCTTCGATCTTTCTCTTACGCCAACCAGTGTTTGCTTTGGAATATTTTGGATTCGGTGTGGACTGTGCATAGGTGGCACTTGAAACTGCTTCTCCAAGTCTTGTAGACACTGTGGGTAAAAAGAGTCTCTATATGTTCCCCTGTCATCCTGGTAATGAGCTAAAGCAGGGATCCTTTCTGAATAGGAACATTGGCAGTGGAAAGGCATTCAAATCTTTGTAGATGGCAACTGGTAAACTTGTTACTATTTATATTTCTAATATGCTCTTGATTTAGAAAATTATCATGGCATGTGTTTAATGACTGTTCTAAGAACAAAAAAAGAACTGGGAGTGTGATGATACAATTAAGAAGTTCTGTTATTTCAAAGTTACCTTCCTCATGCTGTATTTTTACCTTGTGTTTCTTTGTATGAATTGTCTTTGCGACTTCTGTGTGTGCAGTCTTGTGGAAGAAATGCTGATGACAAAGATGTTTCTGTGCTTCAGTTTATAAAGCCACAACTCTTACTTTGTGCTTAAACACAAAACTACTTGGAAAAGCTTCTGTGGGTAATCCACCTGTGCTGTGATTGCTGGTACCACTGGATGGTATCTATGGTACTGATCTCCTTGCTTTTGCCTCTGGTTCAGAGCTGCATGTACAGATGTTGAGCGTTGCCGTGCTGTGGGAGAGTCTTGGTTTTGGTTGTGTCCAGGTTCAGGCTTTTGGAGGGTTGGAGAGAAGACCTTGGAATGGTTTTTAGATTAAATTTTCACAAACACTTGAAAACTTGTTGAGTTCCATAGGTGATAGTTACTTTATGCTTCACAGAAATGTTTTGGTAGAAAGCCTGAAGTTTCTTATGCTGGAAATTAATTCTGAAATACCTTCCACAGTGAGGGGAAGAAAACACCAAACCACATTTCTGGTAGTAACATAGGGTTACATAAAGAAAACTCTTGAGTGAACAGAAGTTCTTATCTCAAGCACTTTGGACAAGGAAGGGGCAAGAGTTCACAAAGAGAGCAGGTAGTAGAGAGCTGGAAGTGGTAGAGCTTGCTTTCAATAAAATGACTGTAATCAATTCACAATTTGTGTGGGTTTTCTGTTTTGTTTTATAGGCTAAAGAAATCCTGACAAAAGAATCTAATGTACAAGAAGTGCGATGTCCAGTCACAGTCTGTGGAGATGTCCACGGGCAATTCCACGACCTCATGGAACTTTTCAGAATTGGAGGCAAATCACCAGACACAAACTATTTGTTTATGGGGGACTATGTTGACAGAGGCTATTACTCAGTGGAAACAGTCACATTGCTTGTAGCTCTTAAGGTAATTTTTCTTTTCAACTGTATGAAAAGAAAACTCTATGAAATTATCTAAGTGCTGTGCTGGCTGCACTTAATATCTGTTATGGTATTACAGCCACAAAACCAGAAATGTTGCCTTAAGTTTTGTATTCTGAGATACTTCTGAAAAAAAAAATGCATTAAAAGTTCAGGTCCAAGACTGAATTTTTTTTAAATGACCACTGTATGTTTTACTTGCTTAAGTTGTCTTTAACAATTTGCTTGGAGAGATCAGCTTAATGCACAGCTGTAGTGAAGCCCTCTAGTAACAAGGTATAAAAGTTATTATTAATCTGAAGCATTTGGCAGCTGAAGATTTTGATTAATTAATCACTTTTCTCAAAGGTTTATAATTGAATCTTGATCTTAAAAAAGAGTTTGGGTTTATTGCTTTATTGACCTGTGGCGGGGTGGTGAAGGGTGCCAGTTCTGGGGTGTTTTGGAAGATGTACATTTTGTTAATGCCTCTGCACTGTGCTCTTTAGGTCCGTTACCGTGAACGTATCACAATCCTTCGAGGGAACCATGAAAGCAGGCAAATCACACAAGTATACGGTTTCTATGATGAATGTTTAAGAAAATATGGAAATGCAAATGTTTGGAAATACTTTACAGACCTTTTCGATTACCTGCCTCTAACTGCCTTGGTGGATGGCCAGGTATGTTGGTATTTGACAGAGCTCTGGGTTACTAGTTGTAAAGGGAGCTGGTAAAGCTGTGTGCTCTCAGCTTGGAAGGAGTCTCTTCCAGATTTTCTTCTAATAATTTATACTAAAAAAATTAGAGTTGCGCTGATACAGTTAATGAAAATGAATTACATACTCCTATATCTAACTCTTTCAGATTTTCTGTCTACATGGTGGCCTCTCTCCATCAATAGATACACTGGATCACATCAGAGCACTTGATCGCTTGCAGGAAGTTCCTCATGAG
This sequence comes from Zapornia atra, assembly GCA_013400835.1. Lineage (NCBI taxonomy): Eukaryota > Metazoa > Chordata > Aves > Gruiformes > Rallidae > Zapornia > Zapornia atra. The sequence continues at coordinate 99,016 of VZTU01025631.1, forward strand.
GTACTGAGGAATCGTTTGCTAAACGTGTGGGATTCGTGAGTCAGCACGGGCTGGGTATTTGAGTTCACAGGCTGAAAATGGAATTCAAAACAACTTAGCAATATGAAAGTGCCTGTCTGTTCTAGTGTTTCAGAGGAAAAGTAAGGGGCATGTTCTTGCCTGGAGAAACATTTTAGTGTGCCTGGAGTCTGAACAGGTATCACTTAATGATCTCAGAGGTGAGAACAATGTGTATGAAAATACTACCTGAATGAAGAATTCCAGGTGTTCACTGCTCCAGCTGTTGTAGTTGATAGGCTTCTTTTATCTTAATGTATTTTTATTGAAGTCTTAAGAGATGCTGCAGCAAATTGCACGGGTGCGCATAGGGTTTGTTAACTTTTTTTTCTCTTAGGTTGTTTTGTTTTGGGTTATTTGAGGGTTTTGGGGTTGGTTTTTTTTTGTGGTTTGTTGTTCTTGGTTTGCATTTGGTTTCTGAAACATACTCTACATCTCTTCACAGGGTCCAATGTGTGACTTGCTATGGTCAGATCCAGATGATCGTGGCGGCTGGGGAATTTCTCCTCGAGGTGCAGGTTATACATTTGGACAGGATATTTCAGAAACCTTTAACCATGCTAATGGCCTTACGTTGGTTTCCAGAGCTCATCAGTTGGTAATGGAGGTAAGAGGAATACAGACTTTTGATGGCATAGTCTGTCCATTAATACTGTCCTCTGTGTGTCAAAGGTGTGCGTGTGCTGCTGTCACACTGGTGATACAGCTGAGAGTCTTCCAGAAACTCTACTCCAGCAGTGTCCATGTGCTGTGAAGGGAGTTTCTCAGTTTCACTGGGCATTAGCCTTTATTTTTGCTTTCTTTCTGAAAACTGACAGTTATGCCCCAAACCAGACTGTAGTAGTAGGTGTGGTATCTCATTTCTGTGTAGGTAAAAAGATTCTTTAACATAAATGCTGAGTCCCTTGATAAGAAAACACATGCAAATATGTACCTTGAGAAAAATATGTATTTTTCCTTTTAACCTTGAGTCTGTATCTTTGGTCTTAGTCTCCAGTTATTTTGGCAGTTAGGAGATTTAAATGTATGTCTGGATTCTGGTTTTGGTGCTCATAGCCAAAGATTCGGAATAGATTGTGTACTTCAGAATTGATGTTTTAATTCTTTAATGCTAATGCAGTAGAGAACTCTTGCTGGCTTTTTAAACATATTTTTAGCTCATGTTTTTTAGTAAGAAGCAGGATATGAAAGCTGAAATTCCCTTTTTCATTCAAGAAAAGAGATACAGCCTTCATCTTAAATTACACTACAAATGCCTCAGTTATGCACGTTAGAAATTCATTTAGGAGTGAGATGGCTGTGTATGGTTCAACAAACTTACTTACCTGTTGTAATTCCTTTCTTTTCCTCTCCAGGGGTACAACTGGTGCCACGATCGGAATGTAGTAACAATTTTCAGTGCTCCAAACTATTGTTACCGTTGTGGCAACCAGGCTGCAATTATGGAACTTGATGATACTCTAAAATACTCCTTGTAAGTATGTTGGAAAACAAGATTTACATTGCCTGCGATTTTAGGGTGGTTGCTTAATTACACTGGTAAAGGATTGTATGTGGCTTTTCCCTGTCTGCTTTTGGGAGGTGAAGTGTGTGGGATTTGAGAGCAGGGGTACTCTGTCATGTCTGAGGTAGTGCCCTCCTGTCAGTCTAGGACAAGAGACGTTGGGAATCTTTGGATTCTTCAGACATTAAGGTGTCAGCTTTTTAACGAGCTTTCTATTAGCTACCTCAGCAGCAGCCTTCCTAGTAAATGAGGCAGAAGGGTGATACAAACTGCCCCCTTTGACAATTATTGAGGCATTCACTTTCTAAATGCACGCTAATGTTTAACCAATCTGAGTTTTAAGCTAAGATTAATTTCTCTCCAGTCCTTAGTAGTAATTGTAAGAGGAGTTTAAGACATGGGGATTATAGACACATTCTAATAGAAGGTGTGGAGGAATCATAGAATCATAGAATGGTCTGGGTTGGAAGGGACCCCATGGATCATAGAGCTCCAACCCCCCTGACACAGGCAGGGGCACCAACCTCCAGGCCTGGAGCTACACAAGGTTGCCCAGGGCCCCATCCAACCTGGCCTTGAACACTTCCAGGGACGGGGCATCCACTACTTCTCTGGGCAGCCTGTTCCAGCCCCTCACCACTCTCTCTGTAAAAAACTTCCCCCTAATATCTAATCTAAACCTTCCCTCCTTTAGGTTTAGGAAGTTGAACACTTGTTCTAAAAGACTTTACTGGTTGAAAAAAACCCTTGACAATACAATTTTAAGACTGCTGTTACTGTATTTGACATGTAAAACATACCTTGGATGTAAACAGTTACTTATTCATGAATATCTCTGCCTTTCAGTTTGCAGTTTGATCCAGCACCGCGTAGAGGTGAACCGCATGTTACTCGTCGCACCCCAGACTACTTCCTGTAAAGAGATTTTAGACCTGTACAGTATTGCCATGAACCATATGTTGACCTAAAGAAAATGGGAAGAGCAACAGTAACTCCAAAGTGTCAGAAAAATATTTAACATTCAAACTTGTTTTCACATGGACCAAAAGACGTGCCATATTCAAATACAAAAGCCTCTTGTCGTCAACAACTGTGACCACTTTAGAATGAACCAGTTCATTGCATGCTGAAGCAACATTGTTGGTCAAGAAACCAGTTTCTGGCATAGCGCTATTTGTAGTTACTTTTGCTTTCTCTGAGAGACTGCAAATAATAAGATGTAGACATTAACACCTCGTGAATACATTAACTTTCCATTTAGCTATAGCTTTATTCAGCATGACTGTAGATAAGGGTAGCAGCAAACAATCATTGAAGCTTAAAGAACATTTTTAAAATAAGTACCAAGGCCTCATATTTGTTCTGAAACTGTTTGTTTTATTTTCAGGGAATACTGTTTAATTTAATTTTATTGTTTTTTTTTTTTTTTTTGTCTGCACTCAGTTCCCTTTTCCACTCTTTGCTCTACCATATTGTCCCTTGTAATTGTTCAAGGATAGTGAATTACTTTGAACAGAACTGTTTTTTTCTGTAAAACAATGTTACTGCAGGACAGAGCTGCAGTGTTTTTCATAATAAACTTGTGAACTAAGTATGGAAAAATGTCAAATCCTAATTGCATCTCAGGTCAACTGTGGTTTAATAAACTGATGTGGAGCTGGATGGGTTTTATAAACTTCCATAGACGTTTCCACCTCCAGTAAGTACAACAGAGGTGACTGGAATGTGCTGGAAAACTTTGACCTTTGGAATTCTGACCAGGGGAGGTGCCTGGTGGGTCACTGATGAGAACAGCTCACTCAGTGCTGACGTGTTGCACTTTCCCTCGTGGGCTCTACTGAAATGCTCAGAAGTGGAAGAACATAGGATCACTTAAAAAAGTGTATATCTGACTTACTGACAAAATAGGTGCTAATGCTTAAAGTCATTTTCTGAAAGACTAAGAATAAAACCAGTTTTCAATGTATTAAAAGAAAGAATATGAAATTTAGTGCTATATGTATGGCCCAAGCTCCCATTCTGAAAAATGGTACTATGTGGTTTCTGCTACCTTTTGTTGGAATCTTTCCTTTCTCCTAATTTATTTCATACTTTGAATCCTGATTATTTTATTTAAACCCAATTCAAATTTTATGCTTCCTTGAGACGTCACTGGGCACATCTCAAAGAGACTTACCTGGCTGATACTTTAATAGAGGTCTTGTAATACTTGTATTGTTGAAGAGACTTGAAAGTCCTTGGGCATAATGTAGACTCTGCAGCAGCATAGAGGTTTGATAATTTATTTTAATTTCTAATTTACCTTAAGGAAAAAACCCAGTAATTTTGCAAATGTCCCACTTAGCTGGAGGCCTGGTCCCAGACATGCATTTTGGGGTGCTCTTGCTTTTCTGCTTGGAGGACTGCTTAATTCTCTTAACTTGTGAAGAAGATGCGTTTCACCCAGCATTACTTCATCCCTTTTCTGAAGGGCTTGAGTGGGTGCTTCCTTTTCTTCAGCCAAAATTCAGCCTCATCCTGTAGCTTGGGTTCCAAATGGCTCCTGGAGCGCATTCGCTCTGCTGCAGTTTGATCTCTTGCAGGAAGAAGCATGCACTAAAAATAAGTGCATCCAAAGCATCTTTTTTTAGTATCTCAGGAACTTTTGCTTTGATCACTATTAAAAAAACCCCTCCTTTGCTGTAGAGAGTAGTTCACTTTCAATTCCTTTTGCTTGCCATTCTCTGGAAATGTTTCTGTAGATAGAACTTTGTGCCTTAATTGATGCTGTTCCTTCCCAAGTGATGACTTTGCCCCATTTTCTGTGGTGCTGTGCTTGGTGTGACTCATCCCCTGCTCAGGGGGAGCAGTCAGTACAGTCAGGCTGTGTCTGTATATGAATGCTGCAAGTAGGCAAGTGCAAATGTTGCAGATGGTTCCAGTTCTTGTTGCTCTCCCCCTGGGTTGGGTGGCTGGCTGGCTGGCTGGCTGAGGAGCTCTGAGAATCCCACATTGTGAGACCAAAAAACAAGTGCCTCTGCTGGAGGTTGGCCAGCTGCAGCACTGACCAGCTAAGGGCATGTTCTGGAGACTGAAGAAGAGAAAGAAAACTTCATGGAGAAATAATTACTGATGTATTGATAGCTGAGGGATTAAAGTTCACCTGAGCAAAGCTTCCTTTGCTTCAAACTGTGATGATATCCAACTGCTGCAGAGAAAGGAGCGTTATTAGGGTTTGTACTTGTTTTGGCATTGATATTTCCTCCTTTGGAACAGAGCTGGGCAAATTCTCTGAGATGAAGTTTGAAATGCCTGCCTGGGGCAGGTCAGGAGCACGTGGTTAAGGGATGGTTAAAGCCAGGGGGTAGTGGAGGGCTGGCCCAGGGCTTGACCTGGCAGAGGTAGTCTTGAATGAAATCTGATGTCTTCCTACCAACCACTCTAAGAACATCATCCTTCTGTCTGTCTCAGCAGTTGGGTGCAGGCAGTAGAGTCCTGTTGTTGGACAGGTGTGGGTTTTACTTGGTGGTGGCCAGTCCTTTGCCCCCTTACCCAGACTCTGTATGGGGCTGAAGTGAACACCTTCCACTTGCAGAGGTTTGTCCTGAACTTTCTGAAACGAAGATTGAGGTGCAATTCCACTCCCCCCTGGGGCAACGTTCAGTGACTTTGGTTTTCACAGGAAAAGTGAAACTGAGTGTAGAGATTTGCCAGGCTTTGTCCCTTCCACATCCTCTTCTTTGCCTTCCCTCTGCCTGTCCTGTGCTGTCTTCCTTCTGACCACCAATTCCTCCCTTGATCCTCTGCAGAGCCCGGGGCAGGGGCTGGCTGCTTGCAGCAGCCCCTGCTCCCATGGTGCTGGTGAGTGCTGCTGCGAATGGAGGTGGGTTCTTCCAGGTGAACCACGATGTGTGTGTTGGATTGTTTCCAGCTGCTGACATCTGTGTGCAGGTTCTGGATCCCTTGGAAGGATACTTGACGCATGGGCAAGTGAAGACAGATGGAGCTAGTTACCTTGTTCTTGCCCATGTGCCTGGATGACAACAGAATAAATTCTGCCTTGGGAAGAAGGGGGGAGCCTATGGAATGCTGATGAAAGTGCTGACATTTCATCTGCTGGTGTTTTGGGCTGGTTAGTATCAAAGTCCATCTGGAAGTGTTAGTAGAGAAAAGGTTCTGAGAGTTACTGGTGCGCTCTAATCAATGCTTCAGAGTTCCCCCTGAGGGCATGGCTTGGCTTTTTTACAGTGATAAACACTGAAAGTCAATTTTGTAAAGGAATTTGTGTGTAAAGAGCTTGAGACAAAGTCTGGCAATTCCAAAATTCAGCCTGAATCTTAAAGGCAAAGGATTTCCCCATGTATGAGAGGAAAGCAGAACTTGCACAAGCACCAGCTTTAATTTGAGCCTTTTGCCACAGTTCAATAAACAACATTCCTCTGGTCTTTCCCCCCTCCATTTCTTACACTGGAGCGGTGAGATGAGGCCAGTGTGAGCAAATCACAGGCTTTGAACTCAAATTAAACACCAAATTTAATTCATTAAAGGTGTGACTCCACTTTCACCTCTAAGACACCAGCCACGCTCTCCTCCTTTAATTACTGCTCGTTTGGTCTGTCTGTTGTGTACTCATGGACACCCAGGATTTGTTTTAGGGGGAGTTCTATAGGTTAAAACAAAGAGTTACACAAGAGAAGTGGGGGTTTAGTGTCCCATGGGCTTTGTAGCCCTACACATGGTTTAGATGAGCTTTAGGCTTTGGAGCAAAGTGATGCTTTTTGAAGCCTGGTAATCACCACGCAGAGCATTAACTTCTCTGCAAGTTCTGGGAGAAGGTTGGAAACAAGGGAAAGTGTTAAGTAAAAATGACACTGGGTTGTAGAAAGCTTTCAGTACCCCTGAATGCACAAAAAAAAGCCCTGCAGAGTAAGCAGTTCGTGAGTCAGCCTGCTGTGGGTTTTTAAAAGGTTATTTTGGTGCTCTAATTCATTTGGCTGTGCTCCTTTTGGATGAGAATAAAGGCAAGCTGCTCTCTTGAGCAAGGGACTGGGGTTCTTTGGCATATACACAGGGAAAAAAAGGCTGAAGCAACACTTTTGGTTTTAAATTAAGCAGTGCTGCATGGTTTAGCCTTTCAAAACCTGTGCTGTGGCTTAAAAGCTTTATTCTTTAAGATGTGTTGAGCTGCAGCTCCTGATCTCTTCGTTACTTAACTCTCTGGTGAACAGAACTGCTTTTGGGTGAAGATTAAATTGATTGCTGCTAGTTATAAAGCATTAATTGCTATTGGTACTTAAATATTATGTGTATGTGGCTGGCCAACATACAGGAAATTTAGAAAACCAGGTTGGATGTGATACTGTTAGAATAGGAGGGCACTGCAGTGCTGGAAGAGGTTAACTGCACAATATCCAGGCTTGGGGGGCTTCAGGGCTGGGATAGACAGCGCAGGGAGAGAGCGAGAGCCCTTCCAGCCCACCCTCCTGTGTTCAAAAGAGCAGTCCCTGGGTTAGGGAACGCGTGACTGGGGATCAGTGGTTACCCTGTTCGCTCCTTCATCGAGCTGCTGAGGAGCTGTCGAGGTTTTGGCTGTGGTTTGTGATGTGTCAGGGATCAGGGGGGAGACGGTCTGAGAACATCCACCCAGCAGCGGGTCGGCTTTGCCATCGTCGTGCCAGCCTGTGCCACCCTGGGACTGGGGATGGAAGAGGAGCAGCGTGACCTGGGGTGAGTATCCCGGATGGAAGCACACAGGAGGAGCTTCTGATGAGAAGACTGTCCCTTCTGCAGATCCTTGTATCACTGCACGCAGCTGTGTAAGTCAAATAAAACCCTTGCTGTTTGGTGATCTTGTCAAGGTCTGTATCAATCTTCCTCACCAGATTTCCCCCAAACACAAAGGTGGTTTTTGGAGGGGTTGGGTTTTTTTTTTTTCCTGGTTGGTATTAAATATATGAACTGTCTTCAAGACCATTTAAACTTTGCATTTAGAAAAAACAAGTGCTGAACTGTCAGGAGTGCACCCTTTAAACTGGTAATTGCACCATCAATTGGGCTGGAAGGGGTCAGCCTGGCTCCCAACTGCCTTCATGTTTCAGGAGATGGAAAAAGCCCACCCACCACCCCCCTTGTCTAACCATAACAGTTCCCATGTACCCCCTTCTTTCTGGCAGCAGTCTGTGCCAGAGCTATCACTGATCATCTTCTGCCTACCTATTTCACATGGGAAAAGGGGAGGCCCCAGAGGATCCTTGTCTTGGAGGTGCCCAGGCCGTTTGTTCCACGCCTGACCCCCTTTGCAGGCAGCTTCGCTCCCTCTCCATCACCACAGATATTCTTGAGGAAGAGGAACGCAGCCCCATAGGGCTGAAGCAGGGACACCTGCCCAGGAGAGGGGGTGCCACAGCTCCCTTTCAGTCTGCTCTCCTCTCTTCCCCCTCTCAAAGGCTGGTGCCAGGCTCTGCCTTGTGTGAGGCCAGGAGTTTTTCCACCTTTATCGCCCACCCACCCCAAAATGGCCCCGTGCTGCCCCTTGCCCCCTGCAATCTCCTTGAAAACCCGCTTTGAATCAGCCCCATTTCCCAAACACGCTCCACTTATTCCCATGGACTTTGACACCTCAAAGAAACCTCTCCTAATCATCCCTGGCATCAGGACCAGCCCGGGACAATCTGCTTCTTGGACTTTGCCTGGCTCCAAGGCTGAGGACCGGTGGGTTCCATCACCCCTGGGAAGCCAGCCTAGCTCGCTCCCTCGGTGAACAGGGACACCCACAGCTTCATACAGTGCTGCTCCAAGGAGTTCCCAAAGCCAGCCTGCTCCTCCTGGTCAGCTCCCGGGACAGCCTAGCCCTGCGCACCGATCCCCCCTCCCCGCTCCGGGTGAACCCCGGCGCCACCGCGTGGTTATGTCCCGTGTCGCGACAGGGACACGAGGAGCTGCTGTCCTGTCGGCAAAGCTCCTTACCCGCGCACAGTGCGGGGCGTTGGACCTTGGGGAGGGGGAACACACGGGACCCTCACCCCGTTCCGTCTCCATCCGGGCCGCGGCGGCTCCCGAGGGTGCAGGGGTACAAAGACCGGTGGCTTTGGCAGGCAGAGGCGGTGTGAGGGTGAGGTTGGGGAGTAGCTGCTGCCAATATGCTCGAGGTAGGTGTGCTTCTATTCTTCATCTTCCCCCCCCTCCTCCATCTTCAGTCTTCTAAACTCTCCGGAGTCCCAGCAGGCAGGAGGGGGAATGTGTTAGAGGGAGAAATGAGGTGGTAAAGGGAAGGAAGCCCAGTTGGTGTGGTCTGGACAGGGTACCGTGGGTGAGTTTTGTCTGCCTGTCAGTGTTAATCAGATTCCCAATCCACCGGCGGGCTCTGCCTCCCTCCCTCTTGTGCTGCTGGGGCACAACTCGAGAGCCAAGCGACACCTTCTCAGGGGTGCCCCTGGAACTCGGGCCTTGATGAAGTGGAAATGCAGTAATTAGCAACAATTAGCTTTTCCCTGAGTTGTTCTGAGAACAGGGATTTTCCTTCTGCTGCAGGTGGCTTGAAGCAGCAGCAGCAGCAGCAGCAGCAGAGGCCCGTGGGCTCAGCAACACCTTTCCACCACCTATGTGAATAATACTGATGTTTTCTGGTTTCACACTGATCCAGCCAGGTCCATCTTTCCCCCCAGTTGTTGGAGCTGTTTAAGAAACATTCCCCCATCCTGTGTGTTCCTGAGAAAAGAGACTTTTGCAGCAAGTCTCATCCTCTCCCACGTGGTGACTGGGTTCTTGCTCAGCACCCCCCAGCAGATCGTACCTGGCTCTCTGCTACAGCAGCTGCACTCTTGGGACCCTCAGGTCCAGCACTTGCCAGCCCCCATCCCTGCTGCATTTCAGGGAATCCAGGCTGAGTTCTGGGTAATTTACAGTTGGACTTTTCCCATCTAAATGATTGTGTGACTCTGAGTGTCTGAACTTGTTGAAGGAGCAAAGTGATCTCTGGTTCTCATTAGGCTTTGATGATCCCACTCATGCTCATGGAGGAACAATCAGCGTTATCTCCACAGTCTCTAATTCACCACTGGCAGAAAAAAAAGACCCAGCTCAGTTTCTCCCTGGAAGTGGAGCGTGTTTGGAGGAGGGGGATGGGGGCAGCAATTTTTCCCTGGGAGAAACAGCCAGGAGGAGAACCCGAGGCCGAGGACTGATGCAGTGCCAGGTCCCTCATGCTCAGCACGCTGATATCCCCTTCCCCCTGCGGCTGCCTCGCTGCTCAGCTGGCTTCGCCCGCAGCCCCAGGGATGCTGCAAGTATGTAGGTCAGAGCTCTTCTGGATCTGATAAGTGTTAAATCAAGCTTGTGCTGATCTTGGCTGCTCCAATCTCTTCAGGTACTTGCTTTAGCGTTTGGCTTCCCCCTTCATCCTCTGGGGTCTGGGTGATAAATGGTCCTTGATTGTAATTCATCTGTGGCAACGCTGAGGTTTAAGGTTATTTGCATCATGAGGATTACCTGTGTGCTCAGCAATCGAAACAGGGACACCCATGTTTTGAAATAAAGCTCCTTCTTTGCCTTGTGGCTTTAGTGAAGGACAGGTCTGTGTGTCATTAATACCGACTCTCCCCCTCGCAGGACTCTGGCTATCAGCGCCACAGCAGCTGCTTTTTCACCACAGATAACAGAAAGCATCTGGACAGGCTGGGGAGGATCATTGTGTGATATGTAGGGCACAGTGGGAGGTGGCTGTGTGGTGTGATTACAGACTATCTGTGACAGCCGTCTGTCACTTCCCCTGTGCATGGGGCGGGTTTGTTGTTGTAACTTTCTTGGGTTTCTAATGCCACAACTAAATTCAAAGTCCACCATGGAAGGAGTTATTTTCTCCTTCAGAAAGCTGGAGAGAGCTGTGGCAAGTCTAAAGCTCATTGGCAGCATCACTTTGAGTTAAACTCGTACCCAAATCATAACTCAGCGTGGAACTCAGCTTGCTGCATGTTCCCAGATTGCATTGGGTTTGTCTTGTGCAGCGAGCAAACCACCCCCTCTCTGTGGAGCCTGATCTGCTGCCTGAGCTGGTGGATCATGAGCCACACCAGAAACCATGGCCTTTGGCAGCATTGGGAAAGGGGATTTGGGATTTGCAGAGGTTTTTCTACAGATCACCTTCTGTCACCGGCTCAGCCTCTAAATGAAGGAGTTTTAATATAAATAATCATTTAAAAAAAGGGAAATAAAGGCTTTTTTTTTTTTTAATGTTTTCAGTGCCACCAATGTGGTTCTTGGCCCAGGGGTGATTGAGGAGGGAAGCAGTGAATGTGGTGATTGTACACTCAAGCAGTCACACCAGGAGGCTGGAGGCTTCACACACCTATGTATGTGATATGCCCAAAATACAGTAACTAGGTCCTAATGATGAACAAACAGCTTATCTGGTTACTAGCTGGAGGATCCCTGAGGAAGCTCTGTTAGCCTTGAAGGCTGCTCTATAAGCATCATCTGACACCTTGGGCTGCTCACTCAGCTGTTACAGAGTCCCTGCAGAGCACATGTCACTGGGATGTACAGTAGGTCAGGCTGGAAGGGACCCTCCTTTGGACCACACTCCCAATTTAGATCCATCTTTAAAGTCCAATCAGGTTGCTCAGAGTAATCTTCAGGTGTGCTGTAATGAGCACGCTGCTCAGCATCCTGAAGCCCAGGAAACAAGATCCCTAAGTCAGGCAATCCTCTCCAACAGCTCTTTGGAATGCATATAGAAACCTCTTCAGTGTGGTGACCTGATGTAGAATAGTCTGTCCCCTGAGCTCTAAGAGGTTCTTCCTGGCCCAGGATCTGTATTGGAGCCTTCATCTCTCCAGAGAGTCAGGCCTCACCAGCGAGGAACACTACCAGTGCACGCTGAGCATAAAGGAACCTGCTCTTTGTTCTGTACTCCACATTGCAATGTTTGCTGTCTCCCTGGTTACATCTCCCTGCTGAAGCCAAGGAAAGAAAGACTTCCTACTTCCATGGCTACGCTGCTGCCTGGGCTGTGCACTCTGAAATGAGCAGAGTGAGTATCTGAAGGGATGATTTCTATCTCTCAGGAGGACTATTTATGCCTGAAGCTATTTTTTAGTGGCTATGGGTGTCAGTGGTTCAGTGTGTGGTCACAGCATGGGACCTCCTGGGACCTGATGGAAAGGGAAAGTTGTGATTCCTACTGTTGCAGGTACCAGTCTGCTTACAGGCCTGGCTATGCCTGTGCTGTGAAAACATACTCAGGCTCTGGAAAGGCTTTAAATTAAGATTTGAAGTCGTAAACTGTCATAATCATGGGTTGTCACTGTGTAAATATTTTAACTACTTAACAGCTGCCTTGCCATGGACTGCTGATGCAAACCCGGGCCCAGCAGTGTAGCGAGATGTGAGTCCTGTGTGTCACAGCGACCTCCTGGTTACCTTGGTGAATTCATACCCCTGCCCGCCTTCCTCAGCGAGCAAAAACCTTAGGATCTCTTTTTTTTTTCAGAAAACCTAGTGCCTGCACTTTCTAGCACATACTCTTGACCCTCAGGAGGTGTCACCTGTGCTGGGGTACACTGCTCAGGTGGGGGGTGGTGCTGCTTCGGCTTCATTTCAGCAGCCCCTGGGGCAGTTGGCTTCTGGAGATGTTTTCATGGGCAGAGCTGATGCTGCTGGAAATCCCTGGTGGGATCAGGGGTAGATGCTCAGTGACTGCCAGCCAGGCCTAAACCTGTTCCAGTGTGGTGAATTTTAGAGGTTTTTTTAGAATTGTTGGCATTGGAAGGGACCCCCAGAGCCCATGGGGTCCAACCCCCTGCCAAAGCAGGGTCCCTAGGACAGGTCACACAGGTTGGTGTCCAAACAGGGCTGGAATCTCTCCAGAGAAGGAGACTCCACACCCCCTGGGCAGCCTGTCCCAGGGCTCCCTCACCCTCACTCGGGACAAGTTCTTTCCCCGATTGGTGTGGAACTCCCTTGCAGCCATGGCCCCTTGTCCTGTCCCCACAGACACTGAGCAGAGGCTGCCCATGTCCCCCTGTGTCCCACCTTTCAGATATTGATACCCATTGATCAGATCCCCTCTCAGGCTTCTTCTCTGCAGGCTGCACAGCCCCGGGTCACTCAGCCTTCCCTCGCAGGGCTGAGCTGTCCTTAGCTGCGCTGCCACCCGAGGAGGGCGACCTGCACCGGAACCGGCTGAAGTCAGCCAGTGTTTCAGTGTAGCTCCCGCAGGTAAAACCCTTTCTGCTGCCGGAGCTGAGGACGCGTTTCGAAGCGCTACCGCCTCAGGCTGCCTTGGCGGGGCTCTGGCGCCCCCGGCCCGGCGCTTCTCCCCGTGGAACCCGCCAGCGCGGGCGCTCCGTGCCCGGCCCGCGTTACTCTCGGTTCCCGCCTCCGAGGATGGCACCGGGCCGGCCTCCAGATACCGCAGGCCGCCCGCCGTCCCGCCACCCTTCGCCGTGGCAGGTGGTTCCCACAGGGACGCCGCGCTCTCCTTCCGGGGCGGCGACACCCGCCCTCCCCAGCCCGGGCCGCCCCCGCCGCCTTTACCCGCCCGCGGCGGCAGCTCAGGCCCGCGGGGGAGAGGCCGCCACAGCCGTTGGTCCGCGCGAGGCGCCCCCGCCTGTTGTTCGGCTCCCGGCGTGGCCGCGCCGCTGCCTGAAAGACCCGACAGCCGCCGCTTCGTGCCGCCGCCTCCGTTCGGCTCCGTTTTCCCTCTCCCCACCCCACGGTGGGTGGCTCGGGACCGTTTTTTTCACCTCCAGCTCCGATCTGCGCG
>VZTU01025631.1:112479-154535 GCA_013400835.1 Zapornia atra
CGCTGCTGGTGCCAGGTCCAGTCGTCGCGGTACCGGCCGCTGCCTCACGGTGAGGCCTGCGAGCGCCGGGGGGAGCCACCCGGCGCTGGTGGAGCGGGGTGGCGGCAGGGGCTGGGCCGCGGGGCCCGCTCGGCGGGGGATTTGGGCCCAGCCCCGCCTGGCGCGGGCAGGGGGCGGCGGAGCTCCCCGGTGGCGGGTCCGGGAGGGCCGCTGAGGGGGCGGGCCGAAGTCTGGGCGATGCGAGGCTCTAAACGCCCCTGGGCCTCCTTGGGGGTGGCTGGCGGGGGCGGCGGCGTCGTCTGGTAAATAAAAGCTGGGGCGCTTCCCCCCGGCCAGGCCGTGCAGCACCTGCGGAGCCTGTCCCTCCCCCGGGCGGCTGCGGGGCCCCCTGGGTGCCTGTTGGTAGCGAGAGAGGAGCTCCGCAGCGGCAGAGCGGCTCTGGTGTGGCTTGGGGAGAGGACTGTGGCGTTGCACCTGGGGGCACGGAGGCGCCCGGGGGGAAGGGGCGGGCATCCGTCCGGGAGGGCTTTGGGAGGCACGGAGTTGGGGTTGGTGGCTCAGTTTTAGATGTCTGAGCTCTGCGTTTCGGGCTTCCACATGTAAATTGCTCTTGCAATTCAGGTTTTGTCTTTCGGCAAGCTCCCGACCTGTTTTATAGAGCCTTTAGGGCCGGTCTGCTTAGTCACCCGGTCTTGTGGCTCTTCGAGACCTATTTCCAGAGCTGGATTGCAGTTTGCTAAAGATTACTTTTATTTTTCATTTCTTCCAGGAGAGTGGTATAAAAATACCCAAATCCTGACCAGTTATCAGTGATGAGACAGTAGATTTAACTTCATTCGACCTGGTTCAGGCTGTTTAACAGCAACCTAAAGGTCTTGCTCAAAGTGGGTTTGGGTGATGCAGGGGTTTCAGTGCTGGTATCTTTGCAGGGGCTGTGCTTGTTAAAGCAGCATCCCTGTCTTGCTGGCTCCCTTGTGCAGCATTATGTAATCTTAGACACAAGCACAGGAAGGCTGGCATCTGAAGCTGGGTTTGTTCTTGAGTGTTCTCAGACAAGCCCTGCAAGAACAGATGCAGTAAATCTGAAGTCTATGCTTAGATTGCTTTTTTTTTTCCCCTTGAGCACCGTTCAAGCTACCACCACTGAGCCCTGTTCAGAGCTGAATCTTATTTTTGGGGATGTGTGCATATATTTATGTGCCTGTCTGGAAGGATCCTGACTGTGACCCTCCAGAACACCCATCTTAATTAGAAGTAGCGCTGTCATATAGGGTTACAGGCCTGTGTAAACATTAACTAGCTACTTGCTCTGCCAAATGGAAATTAAAACAATGAGGACTTCAGGCTGGTGTGAGCTGCTTAATAATGCCTTTTGGCTGGCCTCCATGGGACTGGGTTTGTTGCAGTGCTGTCAGGCTCAGCTGTACTGATGAGCTACGGGAGGGATTCAAAAAGGGGGTAATGGGAGTTTGCTGAAAGCAAGCCAGCTAATTCAGCTTAGCTTGTTCAAGTACTGCTGCAAGGAATTGGTGTGCATAGCTTTTAGTTTGGATGGGAGGAGAACTTTGGAAAACTCATTGAAATGAGTGTGAAATTCATTGTTTTGCAGAGTGTTTTGCAGGATGTGTTTACAAATACAGGCCTTAGAGACCTTTTAGCAGGTGACTTGAGGGGGCAGGGGAAAGAGACCTGTAATGGTCTGCTGCTGACAAATATTTTGAGTGGTAAAGTAAATTATTATAACACATTCTGATAGTTTGTTGGGAAGGGATCTATGAAGCTTACGTGGCCAGGCATGTGTTTATTATGCCCTTCAAGTGCAGCGATACCCAAACACACTTGATGTGTGCCTTCAGGGAGAAGTTGTAACCTACTAGCTGCTCTATCAAGTGTGTGTTACTTCAGATATTTAACAGCTCAAATCCAGGAAAGAGACATTCTTCTGAAGTTTATTTTTCTGCTAGTGATGTCTTTGAAGTCTGCTGCTCCTATTTAATAACTGCCTTATTACAGCTCGTTTGAATAACTTTGTTAAAATGCACAGTCATCTGAGTCTTTCCTAATGCTAACAAAGTAGCCATCTAACTTCCTACCTCAAGAGTAGCATTGAGTGCTGAAAGGCTTCCTCCTAGCAGTACAGGGCTTTTGAGCCTCTTCAGAAAGCCAAACACTCTCCTGAAGAGGAAAAACCTTTGATCCAGTGTAACCTGGTCTGACTCTGGAGCAAGGGAGGCTGGGCTAGACTCTAAAGGGGTCCTTTCCAGCCACAGTTTTGGGGTTCTGTTCCAGAGGCTGTCATCAGGAGGGGATTCAACTTTTTTAAAGGGCAGACAATGGCAGGACACGGGGGATGGATTAAAACTAAAGGAAGGAAGGGTTAGATTAGATATTGGGGGAAGTTTTTTACAGAGAGAGTGGTGAGGGGCTGGAACAGGCTGCCCAGAGAGGGGGTGGGTGCCCCAACCCTTGGGGTGTTCAAGGCCAGGTTGGATGGGGCCCTGGGCAACCTTGTGTAGCTCCAGGCCTGGAGGTTGGTGGCCCTGCCTGTGGCAGGGGGGTTGGAGCTCTGTGATCCTTGGGGTCCCTTCCAAACCAGACCAGTCTGTGATTCTATGATCAGCAAACTGCTTTTGAGATCTGACTTCATTTGAATAGTCAGAGGGAGCAGCAGTTGTTTGGATTTGAAGACAAGTAGTGTTTTGGAAGCATTGTTGAAAAGCTAACCAAAAAAAAAGAGCACCCTGTTGACTAAAACTTTGTATTTTATGCTTTCAAATTAAGAAAAAAATGAAATTGGTGTTAGGCTTCTATCAATCCTTGTTTCTTAAACAGGATTAATGAATTTAGGCCTGTTGATTTGAGTGGTGAATAATCTGTGTGCTTTAAGTGGCACTGGGCTCTGTGCTGTTGGTAAGGGGTGATATAAATAGTAAAGGTAAGGTACAGCTTTGAGTCAGGCAGACTCATCACATCTGCTGGCTGTTGTGTGGAAGTAACTGTCCTTCTCTTGCAGATGCCTTCGATTAAACTGCAGAGCTCAGATGGAGAAATCTTTGAAGTTGATGTTGAAATTGCAAAGCAGTCTGTCACTATAAAGACTATGCTGGAAGGTAAGAGTATGGCCCCTTGAGCAGCACTGGGGTGTGCAAGGATAGTAGTGAGCTCCAGGCAGCTCCTTGAACAGGACTTGTGACTGAAGGAGCCCCCCACTGTGCTGAAAACAATGCCCAGGCCTATGGGTGGTGTTGTCTTGTCAGGACAGCTGGAACAGTTCCTTTTGTGGTTACAACTGTTTTGGGTGGATGTGTTCTCACCACAACTTCAAGTTCAGCTCTCTTGTTAAGAGCACTTACAGGGGGGCTAGTAAAATCCAAGCACCCTACAGCCTACTTTAGTTTTGGAGAAGCTGAGTAAACAGAAGGCTGATAACACTGCAAGCTCAGTTTATTTGACTACACAAAGCTGTCTTATGCTGTAGGTATCTCTTAAACAGGGTGGGAGATCATACACCTGTGCAATGAAGAAAGGGCTGTCTATAGAAACCTATACTGTGAGCTTATGGATGCACTTAAAGTCTTTGGGATAAATATTTAGTTCTGATCTCTTGCTGACATAAATTTGAAACAAAAGAACTCCTGGTGGGGGAAGGGAAATCTGCCAGATGGCTAGGACACAGAGCAAACTCTGTCTAATCCCTCTAGTGCAAATCCTTGTTGTTTATGGGTGGCTTTTTCCATTTTTTGGGTGTATTCATTAATCAACTTGGAAAAAAACCCCCACCTTTTCTGTAGATGTAGTTAAAATTCTTTTCTTGGCTATAAACACTGGTCTGGTTGTGACACCTTCTACATTAGAACAATAAAAATAGGGTGGAAATGCTCCAAGCATTGAATGCTTTCATTCTCTTAGTAAGATGCTGCTGAGCATGAGCAGCAACAGGAGCAGGAAGCATCACAACCAGTTGGAATACATTAGAGAGCACAATTCTCCTCAGTTTTCTCAAGCAGAAGTGGTGTTGCTGCTGGTGTTTAGTGACATTCAGGTGTTGATGAAAGGGAAGTTACATGTGGCAAGTGTTGTAAGATAGCTGTTTACTAATCTGGGTGAGACCCAGTCTCCTAGTAAGGACAAAAGGCACTTGCAGTACAGCTGGCTGAGTGTTGGTTAATAAACAGTGTCTGTCAGGGAGGAGCTGAAGGGTGGGATTCTGTTGAGCAGTTTGAGACCACCAGTGAGACAGATTTTTCTGCTAACAGGTGAAATTGCTGCTTTTGATATGGTGGGGATGAGTGGAGAGGAATTGACTGAACTTAACATAATTCCAACAGTATTTCCCTGCATCAGCAATTTTGGACTGGTCCCTTCTTAGAGTATCATCTGTCTCCATGTTCATCAAGCTTCCATCAACTGGTGACACATGCAGGAGCCTTTCATGTCAGTAGCTTAGTCTTGGAATCTCTGAAGCTAGCCATTCCAAACAAAAGGCAGTCCTAATCAATATCCCACCAATAAAACCAGTAGTTGACCTGCCTAAACAGAGGTACATGCTAATTTAATTGTGCACAACTTTGATCAGTGGTGGTGGTGTGACAGTCACCTGTTCTTCAAAAATTAAGCTCTTTGCTGATGTAGAATTGGTATGTCTGTGCAGTTAATTACATAACTAATTACAAGATGGTAATGTTTGACAGCTAGGGTGTCTTCCAACTGTTAGCATTTATGTAACAAAATGCACAGTCTCTAATCAGAGATGCTTAATGCAGTATTCTTTTTTAATTAAGTTTTTCTCTCAATTTTTCCTTTGATTCTTTAGTGATGTCAAGGGGACACAGTGACACACTACTGAGCTCTCTCTCAAGCATGCTCACAAGCTTTTAAAATAGTTTCAGAAGTGTGCTTTGGAAATGTTTTTTTTTGATTGAAGGACTTGTGCTGCTATCTTAGCAGGCAAACTGCTTCAGCCAGTAAGAACCAGTACGAGTGCTTCAGAGGCCAGATAACTGGCATCTCTATGAGCACAGTATTTAGAGGACAAAACCCCTGTCTACTTAACCACAGTAGATCTGCATTCTTCTTAAGTGAGCTGATAGACATCTCAGTTGGAACACTTTGGTTCAGCTTGTGGGTTGAACTGCTGAAAGTGGTAAAAATGCAGCAATATTGTCTGATTCTTCACTGGATCCTGTTCCCTGCACACTGCTCCAACAAGAGACTGCTGGTTTGTTGATGATCTCATTTGAGGAGGTGGCCTTGTTACTACTTAAACCTGGTATAACCCAGTCTGTATAACGTCCTCAAAGCATCACTGAAACTTTCTAAAAGCTCCTGACTTCACCAGCTGGAGATCCTCTGCTACCATTCCATTCAGCCTCAGTGTTGGTAAAACAGCAGAGGACTGGTGAAGCAGCCTGATTCAGAGAAGAATAAATGGTTTTACCTGCCAGTTGCTTAGTCATCTTTCCATTTTTAGATTTGGGAATGGATGATGAAGGTGATGATGATCCAGTCCCTCTTCCAAATGTTAATGCAGCTATCTTGAAGAAGGTAAGATGCTGAAAGTGGTGCTGGTGTATGGCAGTAATGGCATGTGAAATCAGGCTGGAGTTGAGTGTTAAGAAGGCTTGTATTAAAAATTGCTTCTCATGTACTAGCTACAAGCTTTAATCAGTAGGCTATCTGAGAATGGGGGTGAGGTGGGTAATGGTGAAGACCCACAGGGGTGACCTTCTGGAACACCAGTTGGAGGCCTGATAGGCTTCCTGAGGTGTTGAAGTGGTGGACATCTGTGCATGCTAGTATTTCCTGGTATTAAAGCACTGATTTTAATTGGATTCTGTGAACTGAGGTGGCTGTTTGAGAGCCAAATGCCAGGAGAAAGGATTAAAGGCCTGGCAGTGGTGACAGTAGCAGGCAGTAGCCATGTCTGTGACAGAGTGCTCAAGACATTGCACTTGGTGGCATTAAATTCAGTGATGGGTCATGATTATTGTTGGGTCAAATGAGAGGTGAAAAAGTGTGTTGCTGTCTTAGGTGCTTTTTGCTCTGAAGTCCTGTGCCAAAATAAGCACTGGACTGTTTTGGGGTAAATAACCTGGTTAGGAGTTATTTATGTGCAAACTTAGTAGGAAATAACTTGTGAAGTCTCTTGGGTTGGCAGAATAGCCTAGGATTTTGCTTGCAGTGGATCCCTGTTCCTTTTAATTGCCTAAGTGATGAGATTGGGGGTGTTAATTAAGCAAACTGAAAACACCAGCTTGGGAACATGCAGACTTTAGCCAGGTGAACTTTGTACTGCAGTGAACCTGCCCTGCCTGCAGCTGTTACCACTACTACACTCCTCCCCTCTGTAGTACTCTGCTTAATAAGAATTGTTCTGCAAACAGATTAAATGCCACAAAGTGAGGTTTAGGTTTCCTTTGGATGGCCTTAAGTGTGTTAGCACAGGGTTTAATAACTCCATAACACCAGTAGTTGGTTTAAGATTGTAAGTAATTAACTAGCCACTGTCTCAGATGGGGTTTGTGAAGACTCTTAACTTCTGGATTGGGGCTCAGTTGCTCCAAGGTGAAGATACTGGGTAATAGAGCATCTTCATGTAGGATTCTAATGTTAACTTCATTTTAGAAGAACCTTTTTCTCTAGATCAAGTTACAGTTGGGGCTTAATGGGAGAGTCATTTGGATAAAGCTTTAATATCAACACCATAATTAGGTGATTCAGTGGTGCACCCATCACAAGGATGATCCACCTCCTCCTGAGGACGATGAGAACAAGGAAAAAAGAACAGATGACATCCCTGTGTGGGATCAAGAGTTTCTGAAAGTAGACCAAGGAACACTTTTTGAACTTATCCTGGTGAGTATGTACTGGAAGTGTCAGGACACTGGAAGTGTGCTCTGTTAGTGCACTTCACTGGTAGAGGTTTTATGCTGCATGAGTAACTGCTTCTGGGGTGATGTGAAGAGAGGACAAGCAGTTCTGGCAGCTGTTGGCTGAAACTGTTGGTGTTAGAATGCTTGTGAACCTGATGCTAGATGTTAAATCTATACTTCCTCATTTATCAATCAATAGGCTTTGCTGAATATGGGGCCCTACAGCTGCCTTTATTCCTCTGGCTCTTGAGGGTTTATTACTAGAAATGGGATTCTCGATCATTGACATACAAATTAAAATCTAGCTTTGACTTGAAAAATTCTAACCCCAAGTGGTACTGGGAGACAAGATTGCTTGTGTTAGCTAGCCAACAGCCAAGTGCTTCAGCACTGAAGATCTCAAATGTCTGCAGGCTTCTGAAAGCCCTTTATCAAAGGAGGAGCAGGGGCTTGTATCTTGTGGTACAAATGACTTTCCTTTCTGTTTGGCAAGCATGTTTTGGGCATTATTACTTCAAGGTGCTAGCTAGAAGCTTCTCAGAGTGGAGGTGACCTGTTTGCAGTTAGAATATTCTACCCTTTCAGTGTAAGCATACCAAAGCTGTGCTTCCACTGAAGCCATCTGCAGAGGCAGAGTATTGATATGGAGGTTTTTAAATTTGGAAACTCCCTACAGGCTGCAAATTACTTGGACATCAAAGGGTTGCTTGATGTCACATGCAAGACAGTTGCAAACATGATCAAGGGGAAAACTCCAGAAGAAATTCGCAAGACATTCAATATTAAGAATGACTTCACTGAGGAGGAAGAAGCACAGGTACTTGATGGGCTTTAATTACCATTTAGCTGGCTGTGTGCTGTGTTAGTGTGGTGCTTCATGATTTGATGTGTGAGGCAGTGGGTTTGGGAAAGTAATGTATCAGCTCCTCCAAGCTGGGTGGCTGTTGGTGGAAGACCTTTCAGTGCTGGAAAGGTCAAAACATATTGACTTCCCAGTTCAGTAGGATTGCTTGCACCAGCCTTAGTTTGCTGGTTTGGAGCTGTAGTATGGATGCTGAAGGTGCTTTGTTGCATGTGGTTGGAACAGTAAGATGTTGGGGTTGTCATCTTTAAATCATGAACTCACTGGGCTTCGAATTTGAACAACAAACCAACAAAAGCAGAGGGCAGAGCTGAGAGATCAGACTAAGATGCCCTGTTTAAACACAGTGGCAGTGAATTGTGTGCTTAGGTGTGTCTTCAGCACTATGTCATGAAACAATTCAGTGTTAAGCTAGTCCATTTGCTTTCCTGGGTGGGGGGGAGAAGTTGAATTTTGATAAAATCTAGGCATGAAAAATAAACTTCTTGGTTTCTATTTACAAACAGGTCAGTTCAGAAGTTTCTAATTACAAACCCTGCATGACAACTAAGCATACACTTCCAACTTTATCCCTTCCTGCAATAAGTAATGCTGAATGCTGCTGGGAATTCACAGCTAGCTTTCAGAAGTCCACTGCAATGTATTAACAGTTCAAATGTTCTTCCAGGTACGTAAAGAGAACCAGTGGTGTGAAGAGAAGTGAAGTATTGTGCCTGACACTCAAACACTGTAAGGATTGTTCCAAATACTAGTTGCACTGCTCTGTTCATAATTGTTAATATTAAACAAATGCAGCAGCAAATGAAGTTGTGTTAGCAGGATATTGTTCCCTTTGCATGTGTAGTGGTTTTTTGAGTACAAATTTAAATCTTCTGAGTTTTTACTAGTGGAATTGGATGTCTCTTTACTCTGCAACGAATAAAACTGAACTAAGTGGATTCTGTATGGAAAGTAGCACTTAAGGCTGTCATTTTCATTACACTTTTAAACTGCTCAAGTCCAGTTACAATGCTCAAGATTGACTCCATTGTAAATAAACCACCTGCAACTTCTTCCTCAAGAACAAAACAACTTGTATTTACAGGGTATCAGTAGCTTCAGAGAGAAACTAGAAGGTTTCTTGGGGAACTAGAGAAAATGAACCCCCCTGGATTTCTTCCCAAAACTTTGTGGGGGGAAATTAGTGTTACTTAAAGCTTTATAACTTTCAAGATGGTTCTTGTCCTGCATTAAAAAAGGAAAAATATTTGACCATTTCCTTGTCCCATTACTCTTGGTTTGTAGGCTAGTGAAAGATGTGATCTTAGAACTACCCAAGCTCCTGACAGTTAAGTTTGAGTACTTCAACCATGTCTTGAAGACCTGCCTCTAGCTGGTAGCAGGTGAAGTGTTGCTTCGTGCACAGGCTGGGTGTGTTTTTATATGTAACTGTTCAAAGTGGAATCCAGGTTTGACCAAAAATGACTGACATTACCAAAGTTAATATTCTTGACCTGTGCATGCCATTAGTGGCTGTTCTGTAGGCAGTTTTAAACAACCCTTGTGATGTAGCTCTTTAAAACATGGTTTCATGTGTCCATGGGAAATCTTTTGCCTCTGTGTGATACTTCAGCTTGTAGAGACCTAATTATTGCATAAAAAGAAAAGCTAATGCAATATCAAGCTTAACTTTGGACAAAGCCACTTGCAACTAGTTAAACAGTAACTGGTTTTCTGATTTTAATTTTTTTTTTACAGTTCCCTTATAGGGAGTATGGGATGGTTGTGTGGTAGGTCTTTGAGGTGTGCTCTTAGCTTGTATTGCATTCCATTCTCTGTATAAACCTTAGAGTAGAATGAACCTTAATAAACATACTTATCTCACTTTAAATATCAGTGTTTCACTTCTGAATTAATAAAGGGCTTTTCAACTGTTGTTTGCAAATGGTTCTAGTTTATTGGAGCTAGACAGTTGCTCATTGCTCAGTGTGCAAACAGCAGCACTGAGGCAGGGATTAATTGAAGGGAAACAGGTGTAATGACTTGGTTAAATGACTGATGGCAGCCACTAGTCAGGCACAGTTGGAAACTCCTCATGTTAAGTTGGGAGTTAAATAGTGAGTGAGCCAGATGGGTGTGTGTTTTGGATGGTTTACCCCAAGCAGTGATGTAACTAACTTGCTCTAAGGAAGCATTCAGACCCATGCTTTGGACACAGCTGCTCCTCACTCAGCAGGCTGCTGGCCTTGCCTGTGTGCATATCCTATGGGCATATTATGGGTACTGTATTATCAGGGGCATACAACACTCCAGTGCTACACCAGGACAGGGTAAACCTTTTTAGGGTGCTGTATGGTGGATGAGACCCCCCAGTTTGGAAGTGCTACCAGAGGAAATCTGCAGTGGCTGTGCTGCTTGTTTACCATTCAGCTTACCCTGAATTCTTACAAGAAATAAATCCCTGTGTGTGAAGCTGTATGTTCTGGAACATTCTGTTTCCTCCCTGGGGTGCTGTGTCACTATGCAGGAGTGGTGTGCAGTGGGAGAAGCCTCTAAATGCCTGTAGGTGCTTGTCACCAGTCTAGGGTCTGTTTGTCAGCAGCAGCATGATGCCTCACTGCTCAGGGATGAGGAAGAAACCAAGACATCACTTGTCTTCCTCACTGCCTGGTTCCCACTTTGTTTGCCACTCACCTGTGACCCTGGGGTAAGACCTGTTACTGAACAGCTTGCCTGGAACAACTGGGTAAGGGCAGAGCTTGGGCTCAGGCTCCAGGGTTGTGGGGTTGGCTGTTGGTGCTGGTTCAGTAGTGGTACTATCACACAGCTGCCTGCAGAGGGAAGGGCTCATCTGGGTGCTCAAAGCATTACACAGCTCTGACACATGGTTACACTCTTCAGACTCCTGGTAATTTGGTTTCCTTATACCTTTTCTTGAACTGAAATTCCCCTGTAGCTTCACACCTCAGCTGTGTACTTGGGAATTCTTGAAAGGGGGAGAGCCTCTCCCCTTTCCCACTGCTAAACTTGATGTTGGGGGGACCTCATTGCAGCCTGCCAGTCCCTGAAGGGAGCTTATAAGCAGGAGGGGATTCAACTTTTTAAAAGGGCAGATAATGGCAGGACAAGGGGGATGGATTAAAACTGAAGGAGGGAAGGGTTAGATTAGATATTAGGGGGAAGTTCTTTACAGAGAGAGTGGTGAGGGGCTGGAACAGGCTGCCCAGAGAGGGAGTGGGTGCCCCGTCCCTGGGGGTGTTCAAGGCCAGGTTGGATGGGGCCCTGGGCAACCTTGTGTAGCTCCAGGCCTGGAGGTTGGTGGCCCTGCCTGTGGCAGGGGGGTTGGAGCTCTGTGACCCTTGGGGTCCCTTCCAACCCAGACCAGCCTGTGATTCTGTGATGTTGCTGTTTAATATAACCTGTATTTTTTTAAACCAGGGGTAACCCCTCCTGGCTGAGGGGATGAAGTGTGGTGGTAGGGGCAGGGAGGGCAAGATGTGGGCAGGGATTGCAGAAGTTATTTCCTCTTACTTTCCTGTTGAAAACTACTGGAAATCATTGTAAAAACTCTTCATGTGTCCAAATGCAGGAGGGGGGGGAGAAAGCAAGGAATCCTTCTGAGATCTAAGAAATAGCTATTTGATGGTTTAATAGGATGACAACATCCAGTGGCCTGTTTTGAATAGCCAGTCTGGCAATTACTTTATTTATAAAGCTATAAACATACTTTGAACACAAAAGCCAAAAAATACAAACTCAATGAAGTAAAAAAAAAAAAAAATTACAACAACTGAGGAACAGTCACTGGACAAAGGAGAGTACAGCTGCAAAACACTTCTCCCTGCTACATACACTGAGTGGTTGTACTTGCTTTAATGAAGTGGTACTTCCATGACTTCTACATTCAAACTGTTTCCAGGAATTCAAATCTGTGTTTTGGGAAGAGCTGAAATTGCTGTGAAAACCCCCCAAAAAAATAAATCTTGTGATAAATCCTAAGGGCAAAGCTTTCCTTCTATCACAAATATCAACACAAAGGAGTAACACCTCATACAGTGTTTCTAAAGACACTTTTTTTTTTGGCATTAAGGGCAGTGACTTTGTTTTGGTGTTTGTTACCAGCTGTGAGGTGTGTGACAAGCTGGTTGGGTTCACTGTTTTGTCTCTTGTGTGTTTTTTTGAGGGGGGAAATAATGCAAAATTAAACCTTTCTCAGTTACACCAGGATCAACTGAAGGGGTTCTGGTGTACCCAAGGGGTGTTCTGAGCTGAGAGTGCAGTAGCTGGGAGCACAGGGTGAGGTCTGGTTGTAAAGCCCTGTGGCTAGAGCAGAGCCTGGCCCAAAGGTGGGTGGAGGAAGGGCTCCTGAGAGGGGGGTGGTAGCTTTTCCTGGGGAGATTTTTCAGGGCTGGGATGGGATAATCATGTGGGGGGGCTGTAATGCAGACAGACCTGCACCCAGGTGGGCATCCACAGCACCCTGGGGGACCAGGGTAGCCCCGAAATCATGGGTGAGTGCTGAAATGAGTGACAGCTGGTCTGTGCAGGCTTAGCTCTGCTGGGGCATTGGGCAGGATCTGTGGCTTAACACTGGTCAGGACCCATCTGCTTTTATACCTGCCTTTGCTCTGCTGCTGGTTGGGTTTCACTCACCCACAGAACCCCCATGGGGTGTTAGGCCAGCTTGACCCCCAGCATTACGCTGGCCACTGACCTCATCTCTGGCCTTTCCTTCACAGCACTGGACATCAGAGGGTCTTGTGACAAGTGCTGAGCTGAGACACAGCTCTGAATTTTCTTTTTAAGCAATTTTTCCTCCATTTTTCTCTCTTTTTTTAATGAAGTGATAAGAAGTGAGTGTCAGATCTGGGAAGATTCAGCTGAGTGCCTCTGTTCAGCAAAACCCTTCAGTTTCCACTGTTGGGGAAACTTGCTAAAATAATTAAATTAGACAATGAGCAGATTGCAGCTTGGTCTAGTGCTATGTAATTAACCCTCTGAGTGCAGTAAGTACCTGGCTAAGTGTGTGGCTGGCAGTCTGTTCCTGTAATGCTACTTCTCTAAGAGTTAAAAGGATTCTTTCAAACTTAAAAATGACTCTTCAGGCTTGTGCATGTAGCTTTCAGTGCTTCTGAAGTTACATTTACACAGGGGAGGAATAAAGCAATAGGCTTAGAACTTCTAAACTAAAACTGGAATTTAAAAAAAAACCAAAAAACACCTACACTACTACAAGCAAAAATACCTAAATGCAGGGAATAAACCCAAAGCTGCTCTAGAGGCTAATAATTTTTTTAAAAAAATTTCAATCTTTGAGGCATAAACTTGCTTAAAAAGTTATTTTTAGCCCAATGTAAAAAATTAGGGTTTGTGTTTTTGCATTAAGAAAAAAAAAATACAAAAATATTTTGTACATTATAAAGGTTATCTTAAATCTCCTCCAGTTCTACAATAACATTACTACAGGATTTTTGTATTCAGTACTCTAAAACCTATTTGGTAAAGTAGAAAAAAAAACCCACCCCCAGACTTCCCCTCTCCCTCTGTGTGATTTTTCTTTCCAGCATAGAATGCATTACTTGTGAAGCAGGAAAACAATCTGCACTGGGCTAGATTGTGCTGTCTGTGAGAAGCCTGTAAACCTTGAGTAAATCAAGAACTTGGACAAATTTGGGATTAACATCAGTTTAGGGACACCAGGGTCTGTCCACAGCATTCTTCTTATCACACTCAAAACATAAATAAGATAGCAGAAACTGGTGAGTGTTTGCAAGCTGGAGGGAACAGACCCTAAGGCTGGGCAGTGTTGTGTGGGTGGAGGGAGGGTCTTTTAGAAAAAGCAGGAGGAAGGTTGGGAAAAGGTAGGATAGGGAATCATGGTGGGGGGGGAAAGGGGATGGATGGACAGTGCCTGAAGCGAAGAGCTGGGGTAGTGTGCCCTGGGGGAGAGCTGAGCGTGGTGGCAGGGCTTGAGCCTCTCAGGTGGCCTTGGGGGTCCCTGGCCTTGGGCCATCACAGTCCCCAGCCTTGGGTGAGCTTCCTGGGGCTGTGGGCTCCCTGCACACCCCCCTGGCACTGCGCAGGCACAGAGTTGGGTTGAGGTTTTTTGGAGGCTTTGCCCAGCTGATCTGGTGAGGTTTCTGGCTCTCCACACCCGCACTGGACAACTGCTGATGGCGAGGGAGACCCTGCACTTAGCCACTGGCCATCAGACCTTCCTGTGGTGGGGTCGAGCTCCTGCCACTGTCCTTTCACTTAGCAGGCCCTTCCCTCTGCTGTGCTGTCTGCTCATGGAGCAGGACACCCCTGTGTGGATACTGGTCACCTGTGAACAGCATCTTCCTGTTCACAGGAAGTTTAAAACCAATTCACCTCCTTGCTTCAGGTATTCCATTCCTCTCATTACCTGCTCAGGTCAGAACACTAGCATCCCTGGGTTCACTTTTCAGGCATAAGGGCTTAAAAAATAAAAAATGCTATTCTGGCTTTTCCAGCTCTGTGCTATAACAGCTACAAGGGATCCGAGGGAGTGCCTATGCTTTAAAGCAGCTGGGAGGGCAGGGATGGAAGCCAGTGGGAGACGGACCGCATCTACTGCAGCAAGCTGGGGAGTTGGGCTCTGCTTTCTGCTGGGCTTGAAGATAATGCAGGAAAAAAATCAACAAAAAACCCCAAACAAACAAAAACTAAAGCAGCACAGGGCAGGGGCAAAAGGCTTGTTTACTCATCAGCACTTTAAATTTTGGCAAATACTTATTTTTACCTTTTTTTTTTGTTTTTGAAGTAACTTTTCTATCTTTAATGCCCACCCCCCCCAAAAAAAGAAATAATAGACCCCTCCAACCAAAGCCAAAAGAGTTTTCCAGCATCCTTAAGTCATCCTGTCGCCTAACTGCGTGCTTTACAGGGAGGTGGGGGATTTGGATGGGCCTCTCTCTGGTCCTTGTCAGTGGTGAGCGAAGCGCCCGGTGTCTCGCCAAGGCGGCCGGGCGCCTGGGACTATGTCCCCGTGGAGGCCGCGCTGTACGCAGGGGGCTCTGTGGGCGCAGGAGAGCACCTGGTGCCGGGTCTGGAGGAGGAGCAGGTGGCGGTGGGGAGGTGAGTGGAGACGGGGAAGGGGTCGGGCTGTTCTCTGTGTGCGGAGTCAGCGGGGGCTGCGAGCTTGTCTGAAGGGAAAGCAGAGGAGATGCATTGGAGTGCGTCCAGAGGGGAGGGAGGGGAGTCTATAGCACTTCCATCGGAAGAAACTGGGCTGGCACAGCGTCCTTCTCCTTGTAAGTACCGAATGCACTTCTTTTTCCTCCTAAGAACAGTGGAGAGAGTTATCTGTGAATAAAGGGTGAGGTCACGGTCACACACCGGGCCNACAAATCCCATTAGCAGCCCACCCGCCGCGACGGACCAGGCGGCGACGGGAGCCGAGCGGGGTCATTTCTCTCCGGCCCCGCCGCGTTCTCCGCTGCCGGGCTGAGCGGGGCAGGTTGTCTCACCGCACCGCGATACGGGCTCGCCCCCGGCGCAAGACCCTCACCCGCGGGGTGGTGGGCAAGACCCTCAGCTCTCCCAGTGCCCCCCTGCCACGGACAGGGACACCCCCACCAGTCCAGGGTGCCCCAAGCCACATCCAAACTGGCCTTGAGCCCTGCCAGGTCCAGCCCCATCTTCTCCGGGCACGCTGTGCCAGCGCTGCACCAGCCTCACAGGGAAGGGTTTCTGCCTCCCAGCCCCTCTCCAGCTGCACTCCTGCAGCTGAAGGCTGTTCCCCTGGGCCTGGCCCTCCCTGCCCTGCGCACCAGCCCCTCTCCAGCTCTCCTGGAGCCCCTCGAGGGACCAGAACGGGCTCGGAGCTCCCCCTAGAAGCAGCCTTTTCTCCAGGCTGAGCCAGCCCAGCTCTCCCAGGCAGGTCCCAAAGGCAGCAGAAGGGACCAGCCTTCCTCCATCCGCTGGAGAAGATCCTCAGGTTCCCCACGTGTTTGTACGTTGTAATCTGGGGGACCTCCAACATACAATCCATACATCATCTCTGCTCTAGGAGGATTTGGGCACGGCTCCTCCTCCTCAGTATCACACCCAGGAATATTTAGCTGAGTCCCAGTTGTCATCTCCTCTGTCTGGATACTCCACTCTGGCTACCCAGAGCTGGTCCCTCGCACCATCCCACGCTGCCTTTACCCTCTCTGTGCTGAGCATCTCTTCCTTCCCTCACCTCCACAGACCCCTTGTGTCACCTGCTACGGGTCCTCAAGCATCTCAGTATAGTTTTAAAACAAAAGAGCTCTCCAGATGCCACCGAGGGAACAACTCCTCTGCTGGAGATGGCATTAATGACTTTACAGCTAAAACGACCATCTTCCCCCAGCCGGCTCCCTGCCTCCGCTGTCTCGTTTGAGGAGAACAGATCAAATGAAGAACTTGCTAATGTGGGCACACACCTTTCTTTGATCTCACTAATGAGAAACGAGACAGTGTTAGAATACGTATTAACTAGCCCAGTATTAAACATGACTTTGCACGGGGTAGGAACAAGTGCTATTACTGCTGTCAGTGTCATGGTGAGCTGCGGTGACCCGATTAATGCGATACGAAACGCGACAGCCCTGCTGAACTGAACACTGAACTCCCAGGTTATTTTACACTGGGTGGGATTTCCTGGAGCAGAGAAGCCTGAGGAGAAGCTGTATTTCCCAGAGACATGGCAGGAGTAGCTGCAGGCTGGGGAGTTTCCATGACCCATTGAGATGATACAAACCCGTGCATCGATTCGCTGGTTTGATTTAAAGTAATGGGGAGGGGGGAGCAGATCTGATACTACAGGTTGTTGGTAACAACCTGGTCAGTGGGCTGGGGCTGACGTGGATGTTACACAGCTAAAGGGATTTATCCCTCTCCAGGAGGAATTACAGCACCCTGGATTGCAGTGAGCCATGAGTGGGAGGAGGGTGAAAGCTCTAGAGCTGGAACACCCAGTTATAACCAGTTAACCTCTCCTGTGGAGTGGAAATCCTCTGGTGGAAGGTCTCTGCAGGTGACTGGAGCCTGTACAACTGGAGCCCACTCAACTGGAGCACACAGAATCAGAGCCCTTGAGCCAGCAGCAGCACGCTAGTACGGGGAGTTGCAGAGTATCTGCACCTGACCCGGGGCTGGGAGCAGAGGCTGAGCAGGAGCATGCGAAGGTGTCCGAGCGAGCGCTGCAGCAGCCTGTGTTAATGGCCAAGCAGAGGAGAAGCTGAGCGAAGAGCAGAGGGAAGCTGGAGGAACTGCTTGAAGACCCAGAGTCGTGCCCTGCGCTGCGCTACAGGG
This sequence comes from Zapornia atra, assembly GCA_013400835.1. NCBI lineage: Eukaryota > Metazoa > Chordata > Aves > Gruiformes > Rallidae > Zapornia > Zapornia atra. The sequence goes on from VZTU01025631.1 coordinate 129,496, forward strand.
TGCTGACTGTGTTGCTGTGGGACTGACGGGCTCACAACTGTCCCTTGCTCCAGGTACAGTATGAACGAGGCATCCGAACCCGTTACAGAATGGTGCCAGACGATGTTCACCTGGTGAGCAGGGAGCTTTGCTGCTGCACAGCACCCTGAGGTGCAGGGAGGGGAGCTCACCTCGGGGACCGCAGCTTGGGGTGCCAGCAAGGCCAGTGCTGCGTTGGGACCCCGTGCTGTGGGGTGCAGATGTGGGCAGACTCAGTGATTCCAGCCACGCTCAGCTGCGGTGAGCACATGAAGCAGCACATGAAGCAGCTTTGCTGGTGTAAAAAAGTACTATGAAACCTCAGAGAGGCTCTGGTGTTGGGTCCAGAAGCATCCTGGGGGCTTTTCCTGCCTGGCTGCATTTGCAGATCCCTGTGTGGGAATGTGTGGGTCATGCTCTGAGCTTTCCTGTGGCCCAGCTGTGCCATTCTCTGGAAGCCCAAGGCACAGGATGCTTGTGGATGCTGCTGCTCCCAACCCACGGTGGGCACTGCAAAGACTGCAGGGTCAGGGAGAGCTGGATTTTGAAATGCATGGTTACCCCCAGCATAGACAGGAGGAATAAATCCATTAACTGCTCACCTCTGGCCCCAGGGTGCTATTTATGGAGAGGGAAATCTTTTATCTGGGGAAAAAAGCCCCACATCAGGGTCACAGGGAGTCTCCACCCTGGGAATAAGCTTTTAACACCCATCAGCTGAGGAACACACACAGCACTACCCCCAAAACTGCCTTGGGCAGGAGGAGTGGTAAGAAACCAGGGTGCAGCCTGACCTTTGCAGCTCAGCCAACAACTCCTTGAGGATGCCCCAAGAAAAGCCCATCCCCACCTGGCCACAGCAGCCCCCTCCAGCACCAGGATGGGTGCAGGAGCAGGCAGAGAGCCAACCCTGCTCTCCCAGGAACACCCCAGCAGCGAGGAGATGCTGATACACACCTGCACGGGCCGCACCAGTCGGTTTGTTGGTTGAGGCCAAAGCGAGCTCTGCATTTCTTAGGAGAGGCAGGATCTGAGCACAGAAGCATGCGCGGCGGAGAATGGGCAAGGCAGAGGCACAAAGAGGAGGAGGAGCAGGAGGAAGAAAAGAGGCAACATCATTTTAGCCACTTTAACACACGACTAACAGGCTATAATCCCTTTTTCTTTTTTTAAAAAATATCTTTTTTCTCCTGCAACAAACTGGCACCAGCACCAACTCTCCTGGAAAAAAAGCGATGGTTAGGCAAATACCAGTGATCAGGGCTGGCAGCTTGAGGAGGTTGGGGGAAATATGGGCAGTAATGGGGAAATTCGTGGCTCTTTGAGTCTCTTAAAAGTTTGGAAAAGCTGCCAAAATCCTGGAGGTGCTGCCTGCCCTCTGTGCCTGCATCCTTACCTGCTCCCTGCCTTTCCAGCACCAGCTAAATGGAGCTGCCAGTGAGCTCGGGCTGCTCGCAGAAAAGAAGAGGAGGAAACGTTGCAGAAGCAGGCTGAAAGCAGAGGTAGCACCAAGGAGACCCAGGCCCAGGTTATTCTACTCTGCCCCTGGTCATTCTCCTTCCAGTTCTCCTGAAAAAGCTGTTCTCCATGGCTTTTCCTAAAATGCTGCAATTTTACTGCATAATTACAGGACTCATTTAATGAAAGCCTGTTTGCTTTCAGGCACATCATAGGGTTTATCTGTGAATGGGATTTGAAGAGCACATTTCTCTGCTGGATTCATGTTCCTTCATTCAGCCACCACCAGCATCTCCTGTTGTGTCTGACCAGCAGTTGGCTTTCCACCCCTAACATGAAATTATTGTTTCTATCACACAGACAAGGCTATATATGGAGATATATATATATACACACATACACACACATGCCATACACCACCCCAGGGAGCATTTCTGGAAGGAGAGAGAACTAGTGTTGGCTAGAAAGCCAACAGCCCATCATCTGGCTGACCTAACTTCATCCACAAGTACAAGCAATGAGCAGTAATGAACCAGTGGGCTGAGGAGCAGGAAAAGCTCTTTGTAAGTCTACAGGGCAACCACAAAATGGGTGTACTGGGATAAACAGGCTGTTTAACTTCATGTGTACGTGATGCTGTGGTGGGAAAGGGCAGCCCTTCGATGGTTCATAGTGGGTATTACTGGAATAGATATTCCTGGCATGGCAGCAACACTTCAGAAACCAGCATGGGAACAGCCTGGGACGGTGGGGACGTGTGTGACCAGCTGACATCTGCCAAAAGGGCCTGTTTGAATAAATAGGGTTCAGGGAGGCAACTGGTACTGGGTTGTATTATGCCTTGAACTCTAGGTGACTTGGAAATGAAAACCAACTTTGGGGTAGTCCTGTGGGTGATCTTCCATCTGCTGCATTTAGACCCAGATGCAATATTAAGGCATCTGAGTGGAGTTTTCTTTAATTAATGGTACCTGTCTGGCTGATGGGGATGCTCCCCCTGGATGTTTTGAATAGATTAAGCTTAGTGATGGTTTGTATGAAGCGCTGTGCTCACCAAAATCTAGTAATCTCAGTTTTCACCAACTACCCATGGTCTAATTCAAGTGTGCCCATGGCAAAGTCACAGAAATAGTGATTTACTGTGTCTTAAAGAAAAAAACCCCAAAAACCAAAAGACATATTCCTTTCATTAAGCTCAGGAAATAAAGGGAAACACAGTAAAACATGACAACAGCTTTGCCTTTGGATTATCCCCCCTGAGTAAAACTCAAGTGACAGCCACCATGGTGTGCCCAGCAGTGTCACTGCATTTACCTGAGTTGGAGTCTTGCTGCTTTTCCCGTGTTCGTCTCTTCTTTTTCCCCTAGGAAACCAAAGGAAAGGCTGTTTGTCAGTCTGCACTCCCAGGGTGCTGCACAGGGTTTTTGGGGCTGGGTCAGGCTGATGGGGAAGGGTGCTGCTGCCCAAGCGAGTGGCTGGGTCCTCATCTGTAACAGCCACCATTGTGGGGAGAGGGAAACTGGGGATCATGGCATGGGACCTGCTCAGGTTTATCTCCATGGACATCCCTTTCCTCTCCCCAGCTCCCAGGCCCATGTTCCTAAGCAGAACCCAGAGGAACTCTCACAGCAACCACCCACGTTTGTGTTTGCAGGCACACAGGTGGCTGCCCTTTGCATGGCACAGCGCTTACCCCGTGCTGTACCTTCCTCAGGAACAACCCCCTCACGCCCAGTACCCCCAGACCCAGCACCACAGGCATTCTGGCTCCCCCAGACCACCCTGCATGAGCTCTGTGTGTACACAGGAACAGCGACAGGAACCCAGCGCGGGCAGCGACCCAGTTCCTGCTACCACCCCCTGTGCCTGCTGCACCTTCTTCCCAACACGCTGCTCCCCACTCTGTTTCTGAGCCCAGCACCACGCTGCAAACCCAGGTGACACCCCAAACTGCACATCAGTCTGTGTAAGAACTCACAAGAGAGAACACTGGGGGGTGCAAACCATAGAATCATAGAATGGTCTGGGTTGGAAGGGACCCCACTGAAGCCAGTGCCTCCACTGCTCAGCACCTCTGCCAGCTCCTGCCCATCCTCAGCCCGCCCTCATGTGTCTTGCCTGGGAATCCCACCCATTATCGCTTGAATTAATCAACTGATAATGTAATTAAATAGCTTCAATGAGATTAATAGCGTTGAACAAGGTTTCCTGCAAGCAGTGGAGGAAGTCTGATCAACAGCTGATCCTCCCTGTGTACTGTTCCTCCTCCTCCCTCATTACCTCTCTGAGAAGCACGTGGCCCACCCTGGCACCTTCCCTAGCTCCAGTGTGAGCTTTAATGTGGTGCCTTATACCTGAACAGAAACGTGTGTCACTGATATTCCTCCTGGGAACACAGTATGGAGCAATTTCTGGAATATCACTGATATCCCTCCTGATATTCAAAAAAGGAAGTTAGAGGAAAGCCCCAGAAGTTTAATAGTACATAATACTCCTTTATTTCAGTGCTTTTGCAGCTCTGCACCCATCTCTCAGCCTTCTGTTTTCTTCCCTCACTAAATGCCACGATACTCAACAACTCCCCTGATCTCCTAATGAGCTTATTAACGAGGGCATGGCAGCCCTAGGAGCAAATCTGGCCTGCATGGAGCAGGCAGCTCGTGGGGCTGCCTTCAACCCGTGACTTCTTATATGACTTCTTGTGGTTTGAGTGAAGGTGGAAAGCTCTGAGCTGCGGTGAGCTGCTTCTCCGGTGTGGGAGCAACTGTACTTCCTGCCCCACTTCCGCATCACGTGTGAAGAGTGACCTACATTCCTCCTCCTCCCTGCTCAAGCTCCGGAGAGAAAAGCATCTTTGACAGCCATGATACCCTAAGCAGCTGCTTCCCAGTGCTGGGAGAGCCAACAGGCACCTCCAGAGCCTGTTAACCATGGAGGGAAACATCTTCTGGAGCAAGGAGCCGGCTCTTTGCCAAGGTGAAGGATGCTACGGGACAGATTTCCATGGAGGATGCTCTTGGTGCCTCGCTGCTGCCCTCCTGAGCTCTTAAGGTTTCTCTAAGAGCATCTTTGGTGTTGCCCTGGTTTCTTTAAGGGTGGCCCCAGAGGGCATCAGCATCCTGCACTCATCCTGCAAAGCTGCATGTGGATGCTGAGCTCCTGGTCTGTGCTTGCAAGGAGGCAGGGATGTCTGTGCTGCCACAGGAAAACAGGCTGGGGACATCCCATAACCTCTCCTTTCTCCAAATCATCTCTTTCCTCTGGGTTTTTTTTTTTTGCTTTTGGGATTTTGGGTGGCCTGTTGAAGGGTGTTTTATCACCCTCAATGGAGTTTGGGCTTTCTGGAAGGAGGGCTTGGGTCAGGGTGGGTGGGATGCTGTGCAGGTCCCAGGGGAAAGCAAGTGGCTACAAGGGAAATGATGGAGCCTCAGATCAGAGGGCAGAGCCCTAGAAAGGATGGACAGGCATCTGAAGACTTAGGTGTGCTCTGCCTCAGGTCTCTAATGAGCTCGTTGGGCATGTAAGATCCAAAGAGTCAAGAAAGCCACTAGAAAAGAACTGTAGTGGATCCCATGGTTCTGGGGCACCACTACACCTATAGAACCTCATTTCACACGGTGCCACTGAAGAGATTAAGAGAGCTAAGAGAAAATGACTTTATTATTATTATTTTTTAGGAGTAACCTTTAAGTATTCCCCAGAGTAGATCAGAGGCTTCCCAAGCATCGGTCCTACCACCATGAGCTGCAAAGCAGCTTTGTCCCTCTGAACAGCCCAGGAGCTGTCACTGCTCCTCCCCAGGGAGCAGGGGACACCAGGCACCCTGGCTGTGCCAGTGTGGCTGGTCCACCCCAGCCCCTTCCAAAACCAGCCACTATTGTAGATCCAGAGTCAAACCAGCTCTAACATCCTAAATGAGCTAGGACTCATCCACAGCAGTTTACAACTCCCCTAGTTTGCCTTTTTAACAATTAATTCCCATTATTCCTGTGCTCCTGTGACTGTGGCTCAGGCAGACACCCTGTGCTGCCTTCAAACCTGCACAACAGAGCCGGCAGCCTGCAATCTGGCCAATCCCCCCAGACCCACAGCGTGTCCCTGGGGGGAACAGCCCTGTGACTTCAAGCTGAGGAACAAGGTGCTGTCACTAAGCGAAGGGAGCTGAGCTGGCTGTGGGTGTCCACTGAGCCACCCAGGCCATTCCACCCCATTTCTGCTCCTACCCCTCTACCCCACGCTCTGCTCCTGCTCAGCAGCTATCTCAGCAGCCGCTTGAGATGCTCAGAGTGATGGGTTTCCATGGAATTACACTTCCAAAGATCATTCCCATGGCTTAAAAACCTCCCCTTCCTTTCTACTCAGAGGAGAAGCAAACAGATGGTGCGTGTGAGCTGCACCATGTGCTCTGCACACATGCAGCGAGGGGCAGCCCAAAGGACATTCCAAATATTACTGAAACTTGGATTTCCACAGGTATTGGGCCATCAGGAGCACCAGTACCAGGGACAGGCGGGATGCCTGGTAACCCCAGCTCTCAGCTTCCCCTCCCTGGTAATTGCTGGCCGTGCCAGGGGAGCGGAGCCCCGCAGCCACTCACGTAGTTGTCTCTGGCAGACCAGCCTGGGTAGAGCTGCATGTGGAGCTGCCGTTCCTTGCGAGCCAGTTCGTAGTACTTGGCCTGCTCCTCCCGGGACAGCGCGTGCCACTGCAAGGACAAGGCCAGGGGTGAGACACAGCCCCACCGTCCCCAACCATCCCATCCCCACTGCAGCCACCCTGCTCCCGGGCACATCTGATTCTGTGTCTTTAAGGCGTAAGACTTAGCACTGGGGACGCTGCACCTTGAGTGCTGGGTCCAGTTCTGGGCTCCTCACCATCAGAAGGACATTGAGGCCCTGGAGCGAGTCCAGAGAAGGGCAGCCAGGCTGGGGAAGGGCTGGAGGGCAAATCCTCTGAGGAGCGGCTGAGGGAGCTGGGGGTGTTCAGCCTGGAGAAGAGGAGGCTGAGGGGAGACCTTCTCCCCACCTCCACGGACCTGCCAGGAGGGTGCAGAGAGGTGGGTGATGGTCTCTTCAGCCAGGGAACAGGAGATGGGACAAGGGGAAATGGCCTCAAACAGTGCTAGGGCAGGGTCAGATTAGATATTAGAAAAAAAATTTACTCAAAGAGTTGTCAGGGCCTGGCACAGGCTGCCCAGGGAGGGGGTTGAGTCACCATCCCTGGATGTGTTTAAAAAAAGGGTAGATGAGGTACTTAGGGATATGGTTTAGCTTAGGAATGGTTGGACTTGATGATCTTAAAGGTCTTTTCCAACCCTGTGATTCTGTGAAGAGCACCTGGGTTTCAAAGCAGATGCTTGTGATGTGCTTAAGGGTCGCTGCAAGGGACAGGGGTGCTGTGCTGGGACAGTGGTGCTGAGCCCCACATGCTCTTACCCTTCTCCCCAAGATCTGGTTGATAGCGGCGCTCTCTTTCAGGGTGCACTCAGCAATGACTTTCGCCCGCATTTCTTTCATATACAACATGAAAGCATTCAGGGGCTTCTTGATAGTGGGCTTCTTGGCTTCCTTCTCTCTCTTTGGTTCTGGTTGAGGTTTCCTTGGGACCGAAAGAAGAGCTGTCAGCATCACACCACCCTCCAACTCAGCAGAAGACCCAACACCAAACCCACCCAACGTCACAAATGGGTTGGGGAGGGGGGCAAGTTCTGTGCCTCAGTTGTGCACTGCTGCCTGTTGCAGGCAGAGCTTGGTGTTCATCCATCCTCCCCCCTGTGCAAGCATTAACAGGGATAAATTAAGCAGGTGTTAAGGTGCTGGCACCATCAAGACCCACTGGCCCATCCAACTTACATGTTTCGGTCATAGTGCTCCATCTCTTGCTTGCCAGAGTGGGGCACGATGGCAGGGTGTGGGATGCCAGTGGTGTGCATGCCAGAGCCCAGCATCAGCGGGTGGGTGAACCTGCAACAGAGAGCGGGTGAGCCAGGCTGGGAGCAGGGTGCTGGGGGTGCTGCTGAGGGATGCTGGGGCGGCCAGAGCGGTGCGTCTCACGAGGTGGCACTCTGACGAGGCAGAAGCAGATGGTAAGCACAGGACATGGAAAGCAAACCTGTGGGTGCTGCCAGGCTGGTGCAGGGCAGGCAGTGCCCACCACCCCTGGGTTGCCCCCACCACGCCAGCAGCAGGCATGGCCAGCTGAGCTGTGGGTGGACAGGGTCCAGGTACCCAGGAACCAGCCTGAGCAACATCAAGGGCACATCACCCAGTGATGTCAGCAGCTCCCATCGCTGTTGCTGCAATATCTTATTACTGCTGCAGAGAGGAACAACAAACTCAGCCCGGGGTTTGGGTGGGAGACGTTTTAGGACACCCCCCTGCACTTTTCTCTCAACTGAAACAGCCTGAAGCCTGAACATGAACCGAACTGCAACTCTAGGAGGTGCACCGTGCCCAAGCAATGCTCTCCGCCAACAGGGGCTGGGATCAGGAGAGGTCTCACTAGCTTTCGAACTTCATTAGCTCTCTCCAGAGTTTCAGAGAGTAAAGCCAGTGCAGTCAGCTTTGCCAAGCTTGCCACTTTAGGGCTGCAGCTTGGGATGGCAGAATTGCCCATGGGAGATGAACTGTTCATTAGATATGCTGGCACAAAAAGAAAAGCTGTTTAATTTCATCCACCAGCACAGCCTGATCCTTATCTGACCAGGTGTACTTTCTGTGCAGCAGCAGTGCTGCAAAATCCACCCCAAAATCCAGGGAGCAGGAGCTCCTGCGCTGGGCTGGGGGCAGCTGCTGGGCCTCCACAGGGACCCCGTAGCTCCTCTCTCACCTTCCCAGGCAAAGTGATACCGCTGAGAGCAAGGAGGGCCAGCAGCACTCCCTCACCTCTGCTGCGGGGCTAAGGGCTTGCCTGGATGGAAGTGTTTTCCCCATGGGTAAGGGGTTGCAGGGGTAAGGGTCTGCCTGGTTCTCCTGTGGGAATCCTGCACTAACAGCTCGTTGGGACAACATAAAGCAGAAGCAAAAGCTGGTGCGTGAGCCCAGGCGGCATGCACAGGTATCCCTCCTCTCTGGAGCCACGGGGGCTTTGCCCACCAGCACTCCTGGAGGGGCTGGGCTCTGCGGTTTCCATCCATGGGGGATGTACTTTGCTCACTGGGATGTCAGTGGAGTCTGTGTATATTTACAGAGGGCAAAATTTGCGTCCTGGGTGACAATAAACTTGCAGTACGGGTGGTCTGGGGCTGTGGCACGTGGCTCAACCCCTTCAGTATTTAAGGTGGGTCTTGTGGCAGGGCCAGGTCCTCATAGGGGGATGCAGAGGAGCGATGCAGCCAGCTCCTGCAGACCTCTGCCCATGCACAGGGTCTGGCCCCTGGTTGCAGCAGCCCAGTGCTGCTCAATGAGGATGGGACTGGGGGGAGAAGGAGCTGTGCTTCCATTGCAGGGTCTGACCTGTGCTGACAGGAGGACAGCACATCGCTGCCTGTCCTGCTTTTAAGGCTGAGACCAAATAGAAGGGATCCCTCCACAGAGCAAAACTCAGCGCTGGTGATGGCAGGGAAACAGTCAGGATTAGGGTTAGTGACAAGGAGTAAAATCCTCAGCAACAGCTCTTCCTTTTCCCAATACTGAGCTGAAGGGTTTCTGGCTTGGGTTTGACTCCTGCTGATTAAAACCCAATCCCTTTGCATCCTCCTGGGATGCTCACGGTCCCCTGACCACTCTCTGGACCAGGCACTGCCTAAAAGCACCTTCTCTTCTCACAGCTGCCCCGGGGAAGGTGTGTGGCTGTCCCTGGGTGGCCGTGGTCTGCTGCAAGCTCCTACAGCACAAACTGCAAGCTGCGAGACCAGGTGAGCTGCTGCCCTGTCTCACACAGCTCATACTCACCTGGAGAAAGAAGCCCCAGCTGAAAGCGCTGACGAATACGGCTGTCTAAATCCACATGACGGGAGCGGATAGACAGACTGGCTCTGCCTGGGATCAGGAAGAAAGAGGCTATAAAGTATCCACAGCTACGTGGGTGTTTCCTACAGATCCCCTTTGCTAAGGGAAATCAGAGCACTGATGCCCCAGGAGCTCTGCCTGGTGGGATGTCCCCTGGTTTCCGGGGGCAGCATGGGACTTGGGCTTTATTTTGGGAGAAGCTTAGCATCCCTGCAAAGGTTTGGTCCAGCTCTGACCCTCCCCCCCTCCATCCCTGTAACACTGCAGCTTTGAGTTTATCCTGCTGAAATGCAAACTATGGAGGTGTGCTGAAAACTGAGGAGAATTCACTATTGCACAGAAGAAGGTGTTGAAAAGAGCACAGTTTGACCAAAAAATAAAAGAACCTGGTCAGAGTCTCTCTCTGTGCAGTACACATGAGGCCACACAGTCAGGAGCAGTACTGGGAGGATGCCCAAGCACGGGAATGTCCCAGTACCTGGAGATAAAACACCTACTCTCCCCCTGTAAGTGCTTCAGAAGAGCTTGGATTTCTCCAGCATTTCCTTTTAAGGGCTCCTGTAATTTTTAACCAAGCCAAAAACTTGGTCCTACGTTTCTTTTGAAAATTGTTTCATCCAGGGGACTGGGCATGTACCAGACCTGGAGCTGGAAATTACTTTACAGATAGTAAAATAACTATGCAGGAAGTTCCTTGTTCCCAGCAAGGGAAACTCCCCCCGCTCCCCATCCCTGTTTTCATATGGAGATTGCTCCGAAATACCTTGGCTTCTTCTGCAAACCTGCCAAAAGATGCTCCCAGCTTAAAACCACGCATGGAACCCCAGAAGCCTGATGAGGAGGGCACGATGGGGTGCTCAAGCCCACGCTCCTCTGCACAGAGCTGTGCCTAAGACCAGCGCTGGCTATTTTGGGGCTCTAATCAACAATAAAAATAATTATTAAAAGCCCACGATGATTAAGTGTGATGAAGCACCGAGCTCTGGGATGCCAGGGATTTCTCAGGGGCTAAAGCCAGTTCCTGCCCTGAAGAGGAATAACGACAGCACTGCAGCAGTCAGGCCCTCGAGCTGTGCTGGGGCGGAAGGAGGGTTCTGTCTGTGCCTCGGCTTGACCGAAATCTGCAGGATCTGTCTGCAGGAAAAGCAGCCAGGGCGGCGGGGCTCTGTTTACACCCTGCCAGGCAGAAGCCCTCTCCCACCCCTTAGATGTCGGTGGGTATAAACACACCAGCCAACAGCCAAGTGCTACCGCGCATCGGGAAACCGAAACAACCTTTGAAGTCAAAGGCGGCAGCCCCAGGGCCGAGCAAACACTCGGAGCTGATCCAGAAGGGACACGTGTTACCACAGAGGGTGAGACACAGGGATGGAGAAGGAGCTGGACACTCGGGGTACCAGCCAAAGGGATCCTGATGTGCAAGTTCATCATAGAATCACAGACTCATAGGGGTTGGAAGGGACCTCCAGAGATCATCAGGTCCAACCCCCCTGCCAAAGCAGCTCCCCAGCTCATATTGCACAGGTCGATGTCCAGACAGGGCTGGAATATCTCCAGAGAAGGAGACTCCACACACCCCCTGGGCAGCCTGTCCCAGGGCTCCCTCACCCTCACTGGGGAAAAGTTCTTCCCCAGGTTGGTGCGGAACTTCCTGTGCTTCAACTTGCAGCCATTGCCCCTTCTCCTGTCCCACAGACACTGAAAAGGGGCTGGCCATTTCCCCCTGCATCCCTTAAGATATTTATAGACATTAATAAGGTCCCCCCTTAGTCTTCTTTTCTCCACGCTGAGCAGTCCCAGCTCACTCAGCCTTTCCTCATAGGGGAGAATGCAGCTGCCAAATTAATCCCTGATGGTTGGGAATGTGTGGTTACAGCCTGTACCACTCGGTGATGGGAGGGTGGCTCTTGGAAGAAAAGGGGTGGTGGGATGGCTGTGGAGGGGCTGCCGTGGCACCGCCGCCGCTCGCCCGGGGAGCGGGTGGGTGACACGGTTCGCAGGCTCCTGGCTGACGTTTGCTGCCAGGCTCCTGCCAGCAAAACTCACTCGACTGGACTCTCCCAGCTAATTAGAGAGGGATGGCAGCTCCTCCTCCTGAAGTGCTGGGTGAGAACAAAGCCCGTTTCTGCCTGGCTCCTGCCTGCCAGCTCGCAGAGGAAAAGCTGCTTCCAGTGTGTGTGTGGCCACCCGGGTTTGGCAGCACCGGTGTGAGCAGCCCCGGCACACGGCCCCTGCCACCCACTGCCTCCTGCATGGGGGGGGGTCAACACTGCCCAACACATGACAGGCTTCAGGACTCCTGCCCCTGTCCACGCTGGGAGTGGGATTTGGGCTCTCTCCCTGAATTTTGGGCAGGTGAAAGGATTATAAAAGGCTCCATTACAGACACATGTGCTTCAAGGTGCTGCTCTCCACCCCATCAGGCCATGAATTGCTGTACCATATCTGCTCCATTAGTCACTAATGAACGTGCCTGACGAGGTTGCTTGAGGATTCCAAACCCTGCAGATGCTGGAGCAGCTCTCAGCAACCTCAAACTCCCTCTGCCACCAACCGAGTGACCAAGCCTCTGTGCAAACCAGACACCTTTCCAGCATCTCACCCCAAGAGCAGACCTTGCATTTGGCAATTCCTCACCCCCAACTCCTCCTTTCATGTTACCTAGCACAGTCACCCCAGTACTTGTTTTTCCTGAGGATGAATCACACCGTGTGAGGAGTTAAATCATCACCCAAGAGTAGCAGATTTAGCACAGAAGGCAAAATGTAATCCCTGTGAAGGCAAACTCTGTATCAAAGGCCTCAGCCTCTCTTTCCACATGGTTACATATCTGGAACTCGAAATTCATCAACAAAACAAAAAAGCTAATGATTTACTTTGTGTTTTAATGTGCTTCACTTCTCCTGGTTTGCCATAAGCTCCTATACATGGGCTGGGCTTTGCTGGAGCTTTATCACCTGGCACCAGGGAGGATATGGCCGTCTGCCCCCACTATTGCCCTCCCTGCACTGTCCCCCTGTCCCAGCCACCCTGATCTGCTGCCTGTGGCCACACCAACCTCCCCCTGAACCTTTGCAAGGTCCCTGAGTCACCCACTTGGATTAAAAATGAAGCTGAGGAGGGAACACGGCACCACTGGCCAGACCTGCTCCCTCGGTGTGCCTGCGATCCCAGTGACAAAAGGGATCAGTGGCAGGGATCTGATGACAAAAGGGATCTGTGGCAGTGACCACAGAGCACACAGCCATGTATTTTTAAGTCATGTCCTGGGGCAGATTACTCTGTAGGATGCTTCTTGGAGCTGGCTCATCCAGGGGAGATTTTTTGGGAGTGCTCCTGCTTACAGCCCCTCCTACCCTGTCCCCCCCCAGGCAGGGGGCTGTGCCACAGCCAGGCTGTGGGTACCAGGGTGGTTCATGGGCACAGGTCTCTGCTGTGATGTATTTTTTCACTGCATCAGACCCTGAGAAGCGCCATGGCCTGGTGGTTGGAGCACCCCATTAGGTGACACCTCACAGTGACCCAGTGAGGGAAAGCACTGTTTGTGCTGAAAACCCCAGAGAGGGAGAAAGTGACCTCCTCCTGAAAAAGAGAGGCTGGTCCTGTGATTAGGAGAGGTGGGTACGATGCACTTCATGGGATTCCTACACACAGGCAGCTAGATGGAAGGCAGGAGATGGCTGTGAATTGAGAGGCTGTAACCCTGCTCCAGGGATGCCCCAGCCTTCAGCCTCTCTGCAGATCTGGTGCCCGTCTCTAAAAGAGGACTAACACCTCCTCCCCATCACACAGCATGCAGAAGGGATGAAGACAGGGTGAAAGTGCCGTGGTGGTTATGGAGAAGAGCTGCATATGCTGTGTTCAATAAACCATCCCCAGTACAGAGCAGCTGGTGGACTGGGGGCTGCGTGGGGACGAGCCCTCCACACTCACCATCCCATCGACGGCGTGATCTGTCCGACTCCACCGGGAGGGAGGGGGTAGAAACCAGGGATGTCTGAGGTCTGGGAAGGACGGTGCACTCCTGGGAGAAAGGAGAAGGAGATGAGTTGGACCCAGCCCCACACTCCCTGGCTGACCCACACTGCTCCCGACCCCCCCCTTCCAAGGCTGCTCCATCTGCGGGCACTTGTGGGCAGCAGGTAGTATCTGTGAAATAGCTGCCTGCTCGTGGCAGGGTATCAAAATGGCCCTTTTCATTGCCAGGGTTCTCTCTGTGGGGTTGTGGTGGGTTATCTGTGTGGCTGCAGAGTCACAAGCACTTGTGTGAGTTGTCAGGGCCTGGAACAGGCTACCCATGGAGGGGGCTGAGTCCCCACCCCTGGGTGTGTTTAACAGATGGGGAGATGAGGTGCTCAGGGATCTGGTTTAGCACAGGACAGGGACGGTTGGACTCCGTGATCTTAAAGGTCTTTTCCAACCTGGTGACTCTGTGATTCTGTGTGACTGGGTGGGGAAGGCAGCTTGCTCCTGCACCAGCATCACTCATGCTCCCTGCCTCCCTGAGACCAAGCAGCAACCTGCCTTGGTAAGGATCTGACGGACCCCAGACATCCCCCTGCCCTCCCCCATCCCACTGACGGGCAAAGCCCTTCCCACACCCCCTTCCCGTCAGTCACCCCAGGACCCCCCATGAGCAGCCAGGGGGGATGCTCCAGCAGGCATCACTTCCATCTCGATTTTAAACAACTCCAGTCCCCGTTCAAAGCAACCCTTTCACAGGCTCTCTGGGTGCCAAGAACTGGCAGAGATGGGTATGGTGCCAGCTGGGAATTCACCCTTTGCACGGGGAATCCCTGCTTGATCTTCAAAGCTGCTGGCACAGTGGCACGGCCAGAGGAGACAGCCACAGCATCTATCCATTTCTATCAGGACTTGGAAACAGCCCATAGAGCTGAGGGGCTGTGGGTGGGACTCAAGACAAGCGAGGTGCTGCCTCCAGCTGACCCCCAGATGTGAAAACCAGAGGGAAACTGGGTCTGAGCTCTGCTCCAGCACCGTGCGATGCTGACTGCTCACGAGCCTCAGACAAAAACTCCTGGGCAATAAATAAACTGCAGTTTGCTAGCTCAGAACTCTGGATTATCCTCCTAGGTGTATTAATGATGAATTATTAATTGGGAATGACACCAACAGATTCCAAGCATCTCACTAGGACCCAGCTAAAGTGAGCATCTATCTGAAGTGAAAGGAATGTGTAAGTTCCTACGAGGTTGACCTACAGCTGTGCTCATGTGGGAGGCAGCAGCCCCCTTTGAAGGTCAAATGAAGCCAGCATCCGTGTTAGGCAGCTGCCAGGATTTCCTGAGCTTTCGACCTCCAACAATACCAGTTGTGTAAGCCAGAGCACAAGTTATTCTTGCTGGCCCAGTGGTCGGGGCACCAGCCACTGACTCAGAAGATCCTGCTTGTATTTCCTTGTCTGCGTGCCCTTGGGCTACTGTGAAACACTTTAAAAGGGATGCTGTGAGAATGAGGACGATGGTGACTCTCCAGCGCTTACACTAGGTGATAATGGGAGATATTTCAGCCTGGAAAATAGGGGTGGGGCATATCCAGAGGGAAGGGGGAAGGAAAACGTCCCCCCAGCAGGGATGGGCTGTGGGGGGTGAGAAGCTGATCACAGCTGCATCACAAAGGCAGGTCCCAGCTGAGGTGGTCTGGTCCACCCCATAAATAGGACCTGGGGGTGCTCCAGGATGGACAGACTCCCCCTGCCTCTGATGTAAATGTACAGGCTAAATGGGAAAGGGGAAACTGGAAAGTGCCTGCACTGAGGGTGTGGGTGGGCGTGCAGCCAGGGGACAGCCTCCCAGAATTAGAGATGAACACTCAGGGACCACCCCAGTGCTGATCACAGCCTCCACAGAGGGATATAACCAGCTCATCCCTGGGGTGAGCTGCTCCCGCACTGCTTAAGGCTCTCCAGGCTAACAGAGTCCCTGGGGACAGCTCACAGAGGGGCTCTGGAGGTGGCAGTGCTCTCTGTGTGAAGGAAGGTGTGCCAGGTTGCCTTCCTGGGAGACTTGAAATCTGCACGCTTCCTCTTGAGATTCAGAAATGTGCCATTAGCTGAGCTTTTAATAGGTTTATTTTGTTAAGTCTTCCTATTTTTCTGTTGGTTATGCTCTGGTGGCTGACAAGCAATGGGCTGGCTGGAAGAAAATCAGGATGTGCCTGGGTATCTCTTACACTGGATCTAAAACCTCCCCATCAGCATCCCTGAGGAGTCCAGACCAGGTTCAGACCAGGGATAGCTCACCCTGGACTCCATCCAAGAGCATCCTTGATACCCCATCGTTTCAGCAATGATGCTGACCTCTCTGAGACATTTTGGACCACTCTTGGATGGAGGCTTTTGCCCAAATCACAGCAGTTGGGTTTGTGCCTCCGTTTCTGCTCTGATTTCTGTGCTCCAACGGACCCCAAATCCCTTCTGGAATGTACCTGGACGCAAAACTCTGGATTTGCTTGCTCCATATGAAATCAAGACCAGGTTTGTGCAAAATCCTGTGTGATCTGAACAGATTCTGCTGTTCAGCTGAAAGATTCTGCTGCACTAAGGTTGAGAGAAGTGTGGCTTTACACTCCGCTTGCCAGTAACCCATGAGGAATGATGGGCTGAGGTGAATTCCTGTGCTTGTACCTCTATTTTACAGTTCAGGTTTTAACCTCTACCTACTGTACTTTCCTCTGTAGCTTCATGAGCTAATTGACGTGTCCCAGCCTCACACAGGAACCCGAAGAGCCCAACTGTGTGACAACCACATAACGTGTGGCTACAAAGGCACACACAGAACAATCCAGTTAAGCTATCAGACACCGATCCTATTTAGTCAAAATATTTCCTGTTTCAAGCATTTATTTTCTCAAAATGACAACCTGACAACAGTTTGGGTATGAGTCAAAGGAAAGATAACTTTCCATTTTCTGGTTGACTCTTACGCATCATCTCGCAGGCTCTGGGCTGGTCTCAGGCTTCAGGACAGCCTGCACTGAGAACTGAGCACCCTCCATCAGCAGGGGCAACACTTTTTGATATCAAACTCCTCTTGACCAGGATCACAAGGCATTGCCAAGCAGTTAAACCAACTCTTGCTGCTAAGCAGTGCCCCTGTTGATGGACGCTCTCGGCTTTTCCCATTGATTGACCAGGAAGGTGACAGCCTTGATCTCAGGGGTCTCCCAGCACTGCCCCCCTCCCACCACACAGATGCCCAGCCATGCCATTACCTTGTTTCTGGTTGATGTCAGCGGGCAGGTGGGGCGAGTGGGAGCCGTGGCTGAAATGGTCGTTGCCGTAAGGGATGAGCGGGGTGAGCGGGTGGACTCCGTGGGACGGCTGCACGACAGGGACTTTGTTGGACTGCAAGACACAAGGAGGGAGAGGGCTCAGAAGTCATCGGGCTCTGTGAGCGAGGAAGGACGGTGCCTTTTGCAGTCCCGTCCTTGCAAGTGAGGCTGGGAGTGACTAAAAGTCCCCAGCACATCTCAAAAGCAAGGCAGAAAGCGCCCCTGCCCACCTAAACACCACCATGGCATCCTGCAAGGAAAATCCATCAGCCAAACACTGGCAGAGGCGGTTGCACGGGTAGGTGGAAACCAGCTCGCACCAGCATGAAGCTTTCAAAGTTCAGAGCTTGTTCCCATTCATTTCCAGCATCCTTTATTCCAGGATGAACGCCCCGAGCGTGTTACCCAACGCATCACTCTTGGTTTCTGCCTTGTGCTGCCACAAGGCTCTAAATCTGGACTTTCACATCCTGCACAATCACCCTGAAAGCCACGTTTGGGCTTTCCTAACCGGGGCTCTCAAGCAGGGAGAGCCACGCTGACTTGAGGGCAATGCCTCTGACAACCTGACATGGTCATCAAGTGAGCCCTTGGGCTGAAATCCCCCTCCCAGGTCCCAGCTCCAGCACTGGGAGAAGGACCAGAGGGAGCTGAGGCAGCACTGGGGATGCCACAAACCCAGGAAAAATTACAAAAGAAATAAAAATATCTCTCTCTGCTTTTGCAGCTACTCCTGGTTACACATGGCAGAGCCCAGGATCTTTGTAAGAGGTGCTGTTCTGTGAACACAACGGGGAGTAATTCTGCGTGTTGGAGCAGAGAGAGGGGAACCTGTTCAAAAGGGCTGCACGGTGGTAAGGAAAACACACACACACACACACACACACACACACACACACACAGAGGCTGCTGCCTACCGCTAGCCTCCTCGCCTCGAGCATCTCACGCTGCTCCCTACATGCCTGGTTTCGCCCATGGTTGCCTTTAAACCCAAACTGACTTCACCTTGGTGGTGGAATGCTAGGATTTGTCCCAGATAAATCCAGAAAGAGAAACAGGACTGACAACACCCCAAAAAGAGGGAGAAAATGAGAATGGACCAGGTAAAGCAGCTCTCCAGGGGTTAGGAGTTGGGGTGTTGCTCACCATACCTCTTGTGTCCCACCAGGACATCTACAGATGATCTGCTGCATGACTTTTGCCAAGTCATTTACCACCTCTGGACTTGATTCACTGGTGCCTTTCACTTTGGTAATGATTTTGCTCAGGCAGAGTGAGCACGAAACGCCAGTCAGCTTTGGTGGAGGTGGTGCAGCTGGAGCTGATGGTTCTGGAGGATCCAACCTGGACCTCTCCTGACGCTCTGAGCTGCTTGTGCAGCAGCCTTAGAGCCCTGGGCTAGTCCTGTGTTTTGCATTGCTGCTCTGAGGAGGAAACCCATGAAGCAGAAAGGAAAACAGACAGATGGAAACGCCGCTTTACATCTGTCTTTCCCACAAAGGGTTGCTCATGCAAATCAAACCCAAGAGACATGCAGGTTTGCATTTAGGAATGAATGAAAACCCTGATTCCTGATGCTTATCAGGTGTAGATTTACTGCGTACAGCAGGATGCTGGCAATGTAACCCCCCTCCCCAGCACAAACTGGTGTGGTACAGGCATCCCTGTCCTGCAGCAGGGCCACAGGCTTGTGGTTTTCCCATTGAGAGCAGCGCTGGGCTGGCTCCTGTGTAGCTAAACACGTTTGGAGCTCTGAGCCTCTGCTATTCTTGCCCATGAAATGAGATGAAGAATAGCTTTTCAGTGATATTTCTAAGATTAGCTATGGTTTAGCTTATTTAAAAAGCCAGAAAGCCTAAATTAGGGATGCACAGCTCTATGTGTACACTTGTAACATGACACTGGAGCAGAAGGAGCTCGATGCTGAGCTGTTTTGAAAACTTCAACTAAAGCATGCCTGCAGTTCAACGTGGGGCAGATCTTTCCTTCCCATGTACACCTTCCCATAGCACAGCACCAGGCACCAGCCAGCATCCCTGCCTGGCCATCCTTAACAGCTTTCGGAGCAATGTCAGAAGACAGACCACGAGGAAGGCAGCTCAGCATTCCTGATGCTGATCCACAGGATATCTCAATGCTGAGCAGCATGGAGCACGGGTGGCTGCAGAGAAGGCACAGACTATCCTTCTTCCCCGTCAAAGCAGAACATGGTATATCTTGGTAGTGCAACTCAGTTACTCAGATTTTCCACCAGTTCAGATGGGATGCAAGACTTTGCACCAGTAAGAAGAGCTGGTTTCCCCATGTCCCTTCTACATTTGCACTTGCCTCACCCCAAAACTTTTCTCTTACTCACTGAAGTCATAAAAAGCTGGTGGGGAAGGATGCTCGGGGGAGGCAAGACAAGAACCTCTGCAAGAGGCCATTCACCCCCCCTCCGGCTTCCTCCATTTGGGAGCTGGTTACAGGAACCCATATCCCACGTTGAACTAACCAAGGGAAGAAGGAAACGTTGCACAAGGATCTCTGGAGATACTCCAGACCTGTCTGGATGTCTATCTGTGCAATATGAGCTAGGGAGCCTGCTTGGGCAGGGGGTTGGACCTGATGATCTCTCGAAGTCCCTTCCAACCCCTATGATTCTACGATCTGGAGAAGCCAAGAAGACTCCTTCAGCGAGTCTCCCCAGCTGACACACCTCAGCTGTGAACAGCTGCGGTCCATGGCCTTGTTTGCAGCTCCTGGTCTTCACCAGATGTGCCGTGGCTGCCGCACAGGCCTGTGCTGTGAAATCGTACCTCGTTTACTGAAATCCACATGCCAGAGAAATGGTATCAATTCCTCTTTTTTTACAAGGTTGAGATTTTCTGAAATCAGCTGCAGCCTGTGAACCTTGAAGAGGCTTTCCAGGGCCAGAACTTAGCAGCTGGTAATGCCTTTATGTCATAAAACTAACCCGAGGTAAAGGGTTTCTGCTTTAACAGGAGGGCAGTCGGTGGCCTCTCAGCAGGTTCCCTGGGGAGGACACGGGTGGTGCTGGTCAGGGCATCGGGACGATGCACTGTGGTTTGGTGATGCATCTTATTGCATCTCCTCCCCAAAGCCACGTGTCAATACAGCTCAGAGCAGCGGTGACAGAGCTGCTGACTACCCCCCAAAGCGGCTCAGCTGGTGCCCAGTGTCACGGCACCAACCCCAGGTCGCCCCAAGTTACTTCCCATCCCTTGGCACCCACGGGGGGACATGAAAGGACTCTGAGGAGAGCTCTGTATGATCTCCCCCCACACAGAGAGCTGTGTCTCATCTCCCCCCACACAGAGAGCTGTATCTCATCTCTCCCCACGCAGCCCTTTGAGGGCAGGTCGGCCGATGACCTCGCTACCAAAATAAAGACGCAACGCCAGAGGGGACGGAGCAGCAGAATGGGTTTTACAAGCCCAGGGGGCACCTTTCCCCTGCTAAAACTTGCCAAATTGCAGCTCTCCTTAGCTGTGCCCACCTCTCCAGCGAGTGGTGACCTCTCCAGTGAGTGGTGACCGCTCTGGTCCGTGCAGGCCTCGTGCCAGCAGCCGGTGCGGCCTGGCCCTGGAGCAGGCCTGGCCCTGGAGCAGGCCCCGCTGCCGCGGTGCATCACCCCAGTGGCATTCATCAGCCCCCACCAACCTGGCTGAAAATAATTAAAAATAAAATAAAAGACTCCTCATGTGAGGGAGGAAGCTCCTGCTTTGAAGCCAAGAAGTGACTTTAATAACTAGAGGTAATTGGATGAGCAAAGGGAAGAAGCCGTGGCATTAATTATTAAGGCAGACTAATTGTTGGCAAGGCAAAATTAGGAGACCTCACCGCTCACGCACGGGTGTCTGATTGCGATAGCAGCTCCAGGCTAGCTAGAAAACTCTCCTTCCGCTGAGCACACCCAAACCCAGCAGGGCTTTCACAGGAGGACCACCCTCACGATGGGAGCTGCAGAGTTATTCGGCTCCCAAGGTGCCCGACCTTGGTGTCCTTCACCTTTGCTCCCATCCCATCCCATCCCATCCCATCCCATCCCATCCCCTCCCATCCCATCCCACATCATGCACACCCAGCAGCGTGCTCCAGCTATGGGCAGCCCTAGGGGTTATCTAAGCCTGCCAGCACAGTGCTGAGTGCTCAGAATGATGGAGGAGGGTTAGTTTTTAAAAACAAAATGTATTTAATCAGGAAATAGCAAGAGATTGGAATCAAACATCATCTGGAAAGCACCTTGTGCTAGCAAGAGCTTTGAATGATTCTTTAAAGATTGATCTAGTTAGTCGTGACATGCTAAGAACGAGGAGTTGTACTTTGCTGGCTTGACAGGGGTATTGTTTTTCCTCTTGAAAGTTTAAAGCTAATCTCAGCACAGAAGGTCACGAGTCAAAATCTGAGTGAAATTATCAAACCAAAAAATTTCCCCTGGCTGGAAAAAGAAATGTAACGAGTTTTCTTTGCTTGGATTAGTTCAGGACAAAGCAACACACAAACAAAAGCAGCAGTGAATGTTTTGTAACCCAGGAAAGCTATTCCTTGCTACGATGGAAAGTAGCTATTGCACCCCACCAGCACTGGGCTGCGCCGCTGCTCCTACGGATGGGGGTTTGGCTGGATTAATTAAACCTGATGAGGCTGATCATGATCTGGATCTGGAGAAGGAAGGAACACCTTCTCCACCTGAAGACTCCGTTTAAAGAGTTGTTATGTCTCTCCCAGATTTTACACAAAAGCAACCCGAGTGAAAAGCTGCCTTTTTTAGAGTTTGATTTTAAGGCAAATTTGTGTAAATGCTGCTGTTCTGTAGGAGAGAAACTTGTATTCAACCTTGTGTAGCTCCAGGCCTGGAGGTTGGTGGCCCTGCCTGTGGCAGGGGGTTGGAACTCTGTGATCCTTGGGGTCCCTTCCAACCCAGACCAGTCTATGATTCTATGATTTTATGCATTTCCCTTAAATTTGAAATAATAGAATGAACTTAAGAATTTGCTGTCACTTTATCAAAGTGCCCTTTTAAAAGCCCCCAGGAGAAACCACGATCCCAATCCTGACCCTGCATCATCACCCTGCAATCCTTCGAAGCATCGCCCAGCAGCCCGCTCTGAGCAGGGAAAACTCCACTCCAGTTTCGTCCATGGGATCTCTGGGCACCTTGCTTCTGCTACGCCACTTGTGTTTGGGTTTTTACAAGATGTTTTAACAGAGGCTCCCCAATGAGAGGCTGGGCTTTTGCAGACAAGCCAGCTAGGGCTTTGCTGCAGGAACGCAGCTCTGGCATGTGGGCTCCAGCTGAGAGCAACTTCTGTGGAGTCAGCATCAGAGAGGCAAGGGTTCTATGTATCTATATATATATTTTTATGTATATATAGGCATAGAGGACTTTACACACATAAGGGACCTGACACTCATGGGAGGCTGCCAGCATTGTGGGTCCCAAGCATACAGGGGATCCCGTGCACATATGGGATGCTCTGCACACAGGGGTCCTGTGTGCATACAGGATGCTCTGCACATGGGGGATCCCATGCAGACAGGGACCCTGAGGGCCAGAGCAGCGACAGACTGTCAGGACAGCGCACAGCACCAGCGTGTCTGGGGCCCAGCACCTTCAGGGATGTGACTCCCAGGGGTGCTGAGCTCCTTGTGAAGAATAATGGGGTGCTGCCTGCCCATCAGTTCCCAAGCACTGATTGCATCCTGCTGGTGCCAGCACCCCAGATACCTGAAATCCCTGGAGTCAGCCCGAAAGGAAGCAAACCAGGGACCAGCCTGTCCCAAGCTCAGGAGCCACCCCCCACAGTTTGCAGGAGGAGGAAAGCCTATAACCCCTCTGTGATGCCCAGAGCCAGGTACCCTCACCACCTTGAGCTTTGCTGGCCCCAGCAGCTGCCTCCTGGGCGAGGGGGAGCTGGAAGCACACAGGGGCTGCAGGATCCACCCCCCACGGCACGGTGGCACAAAGCACCCTTGCGTATGAGCCAGTGACTGGGGAGAGCTCTGTGGTTTCCAGCCGAGCCGGGGAGCTGAGCCGCAGTGAGGCGAGATTAGTCACGTCACTTTCAAATTTTCCCACATTGCCAGCCCCAAAAATAGTGAAACGAAAAAGCCGTGGGCCAGCCCAGTGGTGGCTGCTGCTTATCAAGGGTCCTAGCCAAAGGATGGCAGCTCAAGGCTGCTGGTCGTGCTGGCTCCCACCGCCACGGCAGAGGGGGTTTGGAGCAGCCTGAGAGCACGATGCTGCTGGCTGAGCTGTGTGTCTGGCTGCTGGTCCCAGCTCGGAGCAGGCAGATGGATGGGGTGAGCTCTGAGCACCTCTCCATGCTCCTCTGCCCAGCTCAGGGGTCTACAGGGTGTAAGCCCTGGGTGCAGCATGTGTGCTGCGAACTGCAGGCTGGCCCCGAATCACCCCAAATGTGACATCACTTCTCAGAGAGAGTGAGATGAGTCGATGCCCTGGCTATGAAAAACAAAACCTACAAAGGTTTACTGCTGCTGATTCAATGAGGAATTAATTCCTTTTCACTGCAAAATTAGTCACTGTGCCACAGAAAGCAAGGTACGAGGTCAGCCTGCACCGAGCACGCAGGGCCGCTGCCGAAGGTCCCCGTTACCCAGGGTGGGGAAAGAGGGGTGTGTATGTGTGCCTTTTGCTTTTTATCCAACAAGCAATTGGCAATCCCAATTAGCCAAATTAGTAGGGACAGATTATTAGAGACATTCTTGGGTGCATCCTGCAGCATGGGAGCTGCGCCAGGGAGGGCTCACAGGGCAGCGCCGTCATTCGGGGTGCTCGGGGACCCGTGACTCAAACGCAGCTCTGCCGAGTTTCAGGGCACTGCTGATAAAATCTCCCTCTGGGGCGACAGACCGTGTCAGCAGACACCCTTACCCCTCATTCCCTCACCCTGTTGCGCCAGGAGGTGCTGTGATAAAAGATCACCCCCAAATAGCCACCGCAGACTGGTTTTCAGCACCGACTGCAAGCGCCGGGGGCCGGAGCCCTCGGCAGCCCGCGGGGTGAAGGCAGCAGCCGACTCATTTCTCGTCTCAGCACACGGTTTTTTCTCTTTTCTCACTTTTGCTGCAGTCGCATGGCCCCAGCCCGCTGCCGCAGCAGAAAGGAAACAGGGAAAGTTAAAGCCACCCACGCTGGGGTGCTGCCCTCGCCCAGCCATGCACCCCTCCAGCAAAGGCAGAACAGCTTGGATGGGGCCCTGGGCAACCTTGGGTAGATCCAGGCCTGGAGGTTGGTGGCCTTGCCTGTGGCAGGGGGGTTGGAATTCTATGATCCTTGGGGTCCCTTCCAACCCAGACCACTCTGTGATTCTATGATTCTATGAAAGGCTGCAGCAACATCTCCCCTGCCCGGACCCAGGTGCAGTGCAGAGGGCTGGGTCTGGCCCTTACCCTCAGCACCACCCAGGGTTCCTCCAAGGAGCAGAACAGGCCCGCTGCCCCATGCACCCCATCCCTGGCTGGCCCAGGAGTGCTTCTGAGCACAAAGGGGAAAGTAATAATTTGCAGCTATTAATTCTTGCATTAATTCTGCACGTGGTTTGCAGCAAGGAGACGATTGGTGTGAGATACACATCACACATACAGGCAAACACTGTCCTCACTCAGGTTTTTATACAAATGCTGCTGTTCAGCCTTGAGAGAAGATGACTGAGAGGGGATCTGATCAATGGTTATCAGTATCTGAAGGGTGGGACACAGGGGGACATGGGCAGCCTCTTCTCAGTGTCTGTGGGGACAGGACAAGGGGCGATGGCCTCAAGTTGGAGCACAGGGAGTTCCCCACCAATCTGGGGAAGAACTTCTTCCTGGTGAGTGAGCCCTGGGACAGGCTGCCCAGGGGGTGTGGAGTCTCCTTCTGTGGAGAGATTCCAGCCCCGTCTGGACACCGACCTGTGTGACCTGTCCTAGGGACCCTGCTTTGGCAGGGGGTTGGACTTGATGGGCTCTGGAGGTGCCTTCCAACCCCTATGGTTCTGTGACTCTCTGATTCTGCACCTGCTCTCAGGTTTTTATCCCTGCACTCCACATGTTGTAGTTGACAGAGGATTTATTCCCTCACCGCTTCCCTTTCCCTCCTGATTTCTCTCAAATTCTTTAAAACCCATCTCTGCTCTGAAAACACCAATAAGGCCCCTGAGCAGCCCTGCTTTTTTGTTGGGGGATGCGCTCCCCAGGGTGGCAAAACTCAACTCCCTTGATGCTGACTCTCCCCTGCGACTCGGATGTGCATCACTGCGGTGTGAAGGGACTCCGCCTGGGTAAGACCCACTGGGTCGGGGGGGGGGGGGGGGGGAA